>JAEANM010007073.1:0-18048 GCA_017656035.1 Myanophis thanlyinensis
TCTTATAGTCCTGATATTCTTGTGGTACGTTGCCTGGGATCTTATAGTCCTGAGTATTCTTCTTGTTACGTTGCCTGTAAGTCTTTCGGCCCTCTTGGCTGCCTCCGGTGTTGTTACAGCTGCCTGGGAGTCCTTTGCAGCAATTTTTTTGATTTTTTTTTTTTGAAAATTTTGAAAAGCAACTCACTAGTTTTTATTGTTTTTTAGGTGCATAGAACAAAGAATCAGTTGCTGGAGAGAAGAAAGTTTTCTCAGTCAAGATGCCTGGACAGCCACTACTAACAGTAAAGCAACAGAGCTAAATGGATAACCTTACTTACATTTCAGGATTAACACATGAAACTTGCGTTTTAGGGGATCAGGTTAAAAGCGCGGAAACATTAGCTTTAATTCCACCTTTGAATTAGGGAATACTTCTGTTTTCAGAAACTTTTCCTTGCTTCCTTCTTCTGCCACCTGCTGGAATTACGCCTATCCTACATTTCTTTTCTTTGAATAAATCAACCATGCACTTTACTAAGCAGAAAAAAAATAATCTATTTTTGATCCTTCTAAAAGAAAAAAATACACTTAGTCAACATTATGACTATTGGTTTGGTGTGTGTTTTCCCCCTTCTCCTCTTTTTTCTGATATATACATTATAATGCTCAAACATAAAAAAACCCACAAGCTCTAACCTTTACACGACAAATGAATTGCTCGTTACATTTTTCCTCAAACGATCCCTCTAGAGCAGGGGTCGGGAACAATGGATCTTTTATGACTTGTGAACTTCAACTCCCAGAATTCCTGAGCCAGCATATAAAGGGGCCATCATTCCCCACCTCTGCTCTAGAAGACAGTGCTCTCTGGCCTTTGTTTGAGCAAACAGACAAACCATTAGGCTACTAGAGGGGAGAAACTGATTAGGCAATGCAATATATGAAAGCTTCCATTGCTATAATATGGTATTAAATAACTATTTACCTCAGCTCTACTAGTCTCACCAGAATAAAACTGTTGTGCTAGTTACTGAATGCTTTCTTATAATGCAAAACTAAGCAAGCTAATGAGATCTCTTCCATCATCCACACCTCCCATATCCTTAAAGGTTGACCATAATGTCTGGGTTTTAGGGGAATTATGGTTCAATTCAGCTCAAGGATACCAGATCACCTGATAATGCCACAATAGACATTATCACCTTCATTGACTCTTACAGTTGTTGGCTAGCAGAATGACTTTGTTTCTTATAAAAAGAGCCTATAGAGATATAGCATACCGTATCTTCGTGCTACTTTAATACTTTTAAATTATTTGTATTTATACATATCCATTTTTTTTAATGTGAGTTTCCCAAAACCATAGCCCATGAAGGAGTGCCTATAAATGTTCTACACAAAATTAATACCAAAATTCTAAGAAGCTTCAACCTTTTCTTGTTCTTAGTGTGGATTAATCAGATTGTACATGTTGTTAATATAAAATTGGTTTAAGAGGTAACCACTAATTCTTTGGCTACTTCTAGATGATTTTCAGAACCAGAAAGGAAGCAAGATCTGTGGAGATTTCAGCTTGCACTATTTGTTCACTGCATAGAGATACTTTTTCCTCATAGAGAGATGTAGATCTGCCTCTAATGATCTTTTCAATTGAACTTTGAACTCTCCATCCAGGAAGCAAAGAAAAAGGGTATAACATGTTTATTTTAATTAATTAAAATAATTAATTGTATTTCCTTTCGGTTAATAGTGACAAAATACTGAGGATGCAATTCCTTCTCAACAGAAATGTGATCAGAAAAATATCTTGACCTGTTTAGGAAAACTAGTAAGACCAAATTTCCTTAGTCAAGCTCAACTACTCATCATTCAAAAACATATTCATTCCTTGCTTTCTTCAGAGACATTTGTTTGGCTTGCTGGTTCAGCCAGCTGCTCTGTTATCTCCTGATGATGTTAAATTCAAGTAGTGAACAGATCCAAATTTACTTTGCTTTTCAAGGTCAGCCAGTTAGCGAGTGTTTTCAGAGAGGCTCCAATTTATAAATTCAGCATAGCCTATGGATGCTGATGCCTTTACCATTAGTCTGTTGTAAAAGGGTATAAGAATTACTATACATTTTACTTGAAAAATAGTTCATGCAATAATATCCCAACACAATATTTAATTCCCACTTTCTGCTTACTTCTGCAATATTCCCTGCAAGTAAGTGTCCCACAAACTCCAGTAGGTCTACTTCAAATTGTTGTGATTGTTTTAATATGTAGTCAACTTCTGCCGTTTTCTGCTCCATTGCTAAAACAGAGGACTCTCTTTCACCTTCCTCATAACAGCTTTTAACTAGTTGAGAATCACTTCTATGGCAAGAGAAAAAAAATGAGTTAAATATAAAGTCTGACAAAATTCAAGAGAACTGGGGTTACTAAATTTGAAATTTAATTTTGCAGCTTGTTTGGTCTCCATGAGCGAGTGTTGCTAAGAGATTGAAGGCTTTTGGAATTAAAAAGATGACAACCTGAGGTTTGGAGGGCAGATATTTCTGGTCTGATAAAGTTAAAATTAATGTAGATTTTAAAAATACTTTTATTAGATGTGCCATATTAATATGGATTAGTTATAATTCAGTCTGTGGCATCTTTTGATTCAGTCATCCCCTATGCCAATCATCCCCTCCAGCTTTGTGACATTTGTAAGTTTCATTAAAATTCCCTGTACACCCTTATCCAATTTATTAAAATGTTAAACACATTGGAAATTCTCTTTAAGCTATTATTAATTACAAGTATTAAATGTGGTTTCTTAAGCAGCTGTTGGACCACTAAATTATATTTTTTAGCCCTTAGTGACCCATCTCAGGGGATGACCATAAGCCGTTTCAGACAATCCTGGACCCTCGAGACAGATCCTCCTCTCTTCCATCTACAAGTGGATCTCCAGGCAAAGGGTCCTCCACATGTACGATTGTGTTGCAGAATTATTTATCATTCTGATTAATCTCAATCATTCAGCAAAGTCCTTGGTGCATAGTTTGTTCAGATAATTAGCACCTAAATAATCCAGTCCATTGGGGAGTATACTAATTCAAAAATATTTTGATTAGTACTTCATTCTCCCTGCCTCCTCCCCAGATATCCAGAACCTTTATTAGTTGCCTTTGCTTTGCATCTTTGACAGAAATCTTTGCCCTTTTTCAACAAGACAGTCAAGACTAAACAGGGTAGGTATTGGCATTGGGGTGCAGTAACACCTATTAAAATGTGTTTCTATGAAGCTTTGACGTTTTCTCCTCAATCCTTGTAGAACAGCTTTATTGTAGAAAAAAATTCTTCTGAGTTGAGGGCCAGTTTAATCTCTCCAGGCCTGCTACTGGATTGTATAGATCATTCTGGTGACACTACAAGAGCAAGACCAACATTTGTTGAAGCAGGCTTTCCTATTTTGGCAGGTTTAAGGTTGAAATTAGCAGGATTTTGCATTCTGAAGACATGTTGCAGGGGAAGGGCTAAGATAGTAGATCCTTCCCAACAAAAATTGCACTGCCCTCCAATCACCAAATTTTGTCAACATGACCTTAAGTGTTTTGCAAGTTATATATGACCTCTGGAATGCCCAATCAAGTTTCATTGGTTTTGTCTCTACATCACATGAATATTCTTGTCATGCAAATTGGTGAATACATTCAATACATACGGTAGATACTGTATTTTCACCTGTTACACCAGATTCTAGAGAACTATACTGTATGTGAGCTTTGTAGAAGCCAATCTGAGAAATTTTGGATTATGTAGTTTTGTTATCTTGCAGCACCCGTTTGCTTGAACCCTTGATCTGCCTGAGGTAACTGATGCTGTTACCAGTATTATTACTTTGATGTGTAAATTCCGCAACTTCTAGGCAACCAATAGTCAAATAGTTATCTGCATAAAAGTGAATACAGAAGCTTTATGTCAGGACATGCTTAAAATAAGTGCCTACCAGTCCAAAGTGCTTACCATTATTTAAATAAGCAATATTTAAATCAACAAAAGACAGTAAATCAAGAGGAAATTATTAGAAATGTTTATTAAAACTAAAGGCACAAATCATGAACAAGGCTTGTTATTAAAAATAGGCACAGACAAAAATGTGCACTTCCCTCAATGTTCAGGCACCTGGAAAATGCTGCAGGTTTTGCAACACATTTGGTTGCTCAGTTGCCAAAGGATCTTGGGTGTCTGTCCTGGAAACTTACCAAAGAAGTTGCAATCCTTAAGAACTATAACAATATCTCAGCAACCTTTAGTCACCTCAACAAGATCCCCCAACTCTTCCAGATAATGTTTTGAATCCACATCACTTACACAGGGCACTCTTAATTCTCTTGCTGGGGTACAGATACAGCACCTTCTCCTCTGCTGTGCTTTCAATTTTAATAAAAGAACTTGCCCAACTGGACTTTTCATGCTCCTCACTAGAAGTCTGCTGAAAGGAGATGTGCATGTGCACGCTAGGCTTACTTCTTTGATCCAATAGGTTTTAAGGCTTTGTAGAACTATTTGCATTATGAGATATAGTAAGTGCTTCCCATTCGGATTAAGGTACCAGAACTCTCTGGCTCCAATCCTCCCTGGTTCTTAGGTTGATAGCAGCAACATTATCTGGGATGCATATGGTCATCATGTTCAGAATCAAGATACCTTGTTAGAAGGGGGCAGGGTGGATGGGTTTTCTTGGAATAGGCTTCCGGTGCAACAGGCATTCTTGTTCGTACATGTACCTGATTCTCCAAAAATCATTTTAATCACAACAGCAGCAAATGATCTTAGATCTTTATTCTTAAGTGCTTGGAAATTCTTGCTAAACATCTGGAGGTCACCATTCCAACCTGTTACAGAATGTTCAATTCTGCTGTGGAAGGCCAGCTTGCATAAATCATGCATTTCTCATAGGTTGCCTGCAACATACCTCTTCATTCCATCCTTAAGTCAAGTTTTGTGTCTTTTTTTTTTTTTTAAAATCTAGATTGCTTTTCTCAGACTGAAGCTTTTGACCATTGGCCATTTTTTCAGCTATCGATGGTGCTCATCAATTTATCTAGGATCTTCCAATCCACTGCTTTAAATAGAGGGGCTGGAGTTCCTCAAATAGCATGATGATCTTCTTTTAAACAACACCCTGATATTTTACCCAGAAGGATTACCCACACTGAGGTGGGAAGCATGAGATTTGAAGATCATGACTTGAAAAATTATGGAATAGCTTTCCGTTGCAAGTGATGCTGAAGTTGAAAGATGAAAACATTAAACAGCGTTTTAATGTAGAAGTAAAAATTGAAATTATCAGGGAAGATAATGGCCATCCTATCTGTTGAATTGTGGGAAACTTGAGAGGTCCATAGGAAGTTGTTAATTCCCTCACCCCAAGCAGGCAGCAGAACAGGGTTCAAATCCAGACTTATTATTATGGAACTGCTGTTCAGCTTATTGAACCATATGGTGTACTGCATTCAGGGACTTTTGCAGAACAACATTTTAGTAACAATTACTGTACTGTGTTTGTCATTCTACCACAGATAATTATGCTGTACATCTTTCATTATAGGTTATCAAAAAGGAAATACATTCAAGAATTATCTAAAACGTAAAAAATACAGCATGGTTTATTGCTTTGATATATTAAAAACTGGGTCCTGGTATCATAGCATTATTATTTTTGTTCCCAACCAGTAAGAATGGAACATCAATTCAGGAAAGTATTGGAATACTCCAGTAGGCAAATATCACCGTGATCTTTAGAGAATCTATTCCCTTCTTTTCTAGTATCCAGATTTTTTTCTGAAGGGGTGAGGGGCTGGTATCTTGAACTAGGTAAGCTAAAAAGAAAAAATGTCTGGCACATTACAGTGACTTTTGTATGAGCTGCATCAGAAAGAGGTTGGCCAGAGCAGCACTTGTCTTCCCTTGTAAAAGCAAGATGTGCTCAGAATGGATATATCAAAAGATATAAATCTATCAATGAATCCTTTGGAACAGATTGTCACTCTGCTTGCTGCAACCAGAGAGGGAGATATCCATATCACAAAAAGATAAACGTGTCAGAACAATAAGATGACCTATGTACAGAGATGCAATCCAGCTTTGTAACCCTGATGCTCTGTAGATGAATTGAATTAAAACTGCCATCAGCCCCAGCCAACTCGGCTAATATTTAATATTATAGGAAATCCAGAAGGGATGCAGATAAGGCTCACTTAGAGATCAGTAATTAATGTGAATATGGTCAAATTGCTCTCCTGTTTGTATCTGAAACAAGAAATAAGTTGTACCTTGGTTACAGAGAACATGTTTTGCCAGCTATTATTCTGAAGTAATGCAGACCAAGGGAACATGACATTAAGTTTCTTGAGGACAGTCTAGTTGCAAATGTCCAACTTGGAAAATGCGATGTTTGGAGAGTTTGCTGTTTCTCCTTATGCAGAGCCTAGCAACACAGGGATAATTTTTAACTTGATTCAGCATTAGGAACTGGTAACCTGAGAAAGAGTTGAAAGGTGAGAAGAGAGGACGGGAATCACATTGCGTATCTATGTTTATACAACTACCTGCTGCCTGATGAATTTTGATTTGAGGAAGCATATTTATATGTGTTGCCTGAAGAAGACCCACTTAAGGGATGCTTTTGTTCAGTCTTGTCCAAAAAAACAGCTCCAGTGAAATTTAAATTATTTGGGACTAGGTGTCACAATGCCTTACATTAGTAGTTCTCTCATCCGTTAAGAACATTAATACACAACCCCCACCCAAAGCCACGAATCATGGTTACTTTCCATAAAGCAAAATACGCTCCTAACATGTAGGAGCACACTTTGGTGAGTTCCAGTAAATAATACTTAAAGGACTAAGAAGGCACCTCAGGGACAGCACCAATTACTGCTTTGTGATGCACTAGGAACAACTCCTAGTCAAGCTGATGGCATCCATATCTGCTGCTAAAGCCCCATTCCTTCAACTAAAGCTACTTCTCAAAATGGATAAACCTGGAATAAAAACCATTCCTTCCACAAACTCTTATCCTAGCACAGTGCATGTTTCCCTCCCCCACCCTCCCTTTCAACATACCAAAATATTTCTCTACAGCAGTGTTTCTCAACCTCAGCGACTTTAAGATGTGTGAACTTCAATTCCCAGCATAATGGCTGAGGGATTGTGGGAGCTGAAGTCCACACACCTTCAAATTACTGAAGTTGAGAAATACAGCTCTACAAGATGAACCTGCTGTCCACCCTCTATGAATAAATAGCATTTCAGTTCACTTGTCTTGACCAGTCATACTCTCTCAACATATTGATGAGACATTGAATCTCTTCACTATTCAAGGCTCTCTGACTACAACCTACTTGTTCCTAGGTTCTCTGCTGCCACTTGCAAGGTCAGCAATTCTAACCAGATACCTAAAGGGTCTCTTTCCACATACCTGGACATGTTGAGTTCATGCACCCATATTCCTCTGACACTATCCTTTATCTTCCAGAAACACTGGATGGAGCCACATAAATAATAAATAAATAATATGAATCCATGATTTCTGGATGCACCTTATGCTTAGCATGGGGATTGGGATAATAAGGAGAGTCATTATTTTTCCCTTCACTTTACAGGAAAGGGGCAAACAAAGGCATTGGTTGCTTACTGTCTCACAATACTGTGCAGGGTTAACTTCCCTTACTATCATGGAGAATAGCTAGCAACCCGCCCTTTCCTCCGGCTAAAGCAAAATGTTCCAGTAACTTCATTTCCTACGACAAGCAGTATCCCCTCTGCCTTGTTGGCTGTCTGCTCTAAACCTAAAGACAGCTGAGCAGACTGAGCACCTCACTATTTAAAAAAAAAATCACCATAATAAAAACCCATCCCATCCCTAGATGTATTTTACTAGGGAATGGACTTTCCACAAAACAATATCCATAGTGGGAAGTGAGGAACACCCAAAATAAATAAATAATCTATACAGGATCCTCCTTAAAGCTTTATGATGAGGCTTATGAGGAAAAAAGAAAAAAAATCGGCATCCAGAAACAATTCACCCCACCATTCTTCTCGGTGCCTCATATTTGAAAGCCAGTTTCTCCTTTTCAACCAGAACATTTTTCTAAAAGAGAGAAAAAAGCCACCCACTTTTCTAACACGTCCAATTACCCATCACCTTTCATTAGTTTGAGCAGCACGTTTAACAAAAGGCTCCCATTGTACCACCCATCCTATCCATCCAGTTGGTTTTCTTTCTTCTACTTGACCATTCTTTTGATTACTGAGTTGCAAATCTCTGGTTTATCATTTGCTAGCATACAGAATTTCCCAGTCCTAGGTAAAGGTAAAAATGCCAGCCAACCAGGTAGAGATGGACTGCAAGAGGACAGATCAATGACTGTTCTGAGAAGTACCATTCTGGTCACCTTCTCCCACCGCTGCCTGGCAGAAAGGTGTCCCTCACAATAATGTGCTCAGTGCTTCTGCCACACAACCCAAATAGTTTGCTGAGAAAGGAATGGGAGGACCCCTCTTCTAAGGATAGCTTTTGACCATCGTGTTTTTCTAAAGCCAAGATTGAGAAATTGCTCAAAACATAGAAAATTAAGCACCTGATAAAAAGGGGGGCCTGCCCACAGCCAAGTATTATCTAAAATGAAATTCAAGGGAAAGGAGTGGTTCAACAAGAATAACTAGGCTGCTGCAACAGCATCTCTAAAGCTATCCCTATAGATTCCAAACATGGCACCAGAAAATCAAGGTGACCCTACTCACCTATTCCTAAGTATTATTACTACTCTGGGCCTGGGCACAGCAGGCTTGAGGTGATGCCCACTGTGCCTCAATCAGGTCACAAAAACAAGCTTGCAACATTCACAGCAGCAATTAGCTTCACAGCCATCTCCCTCAATTACAGGGAGACGGCCAGCAAAAGGCAGCAGCCCTTCTAGGAGCTGAGTGCTCTGTCATTGATGCCAGACCACAGCTGCCATTTTCCTTCCCTGGCATCTGATTTACAGCACACTGGCCCTGAAGACGACAGCTAGCCCTGGAATTATATTCAGACGTCAGCTGCAAAAAGATCCCCCCATGGTGGGGTAGAGTTGACCAGGTGACACTCCCCTTTCCCCAACCAGAGGATATTCAGAAATCCAAGGAGGTGAAATCTCCAAAGTCACAGTCAAAGAGCTCACTGATGCCTTCACCCTCCTCGAGCCCAAAATGATAGTCCTGAGTCTGGGGTGGTGAAAGTGCAATGAATTCAGAGGGCAGAAAACTTGAGAAGTCATCCTTGCCCTGCAGAAGCAAGGCATCCACGGAAGCCAGCGGTGAGAGGTTGACGTCATCTCCGGGGCACTTCAGAGGCAGCGTAGTCTCCCCAGATAATAAAGGTTCTGCCAAGAGATAAAGGAGAGACTTAGTAACCATTAAACCCATGCCTTTAATCCAGGGGCTGTCAAACTCAATTTCATTGAGGGCCACATCAAGATTGTGTTTGACCTCGGGGGCCTGGGGTAGGTGTGGCCTGCTCAACGTCCCTCGTGTTGGGTAAGTTTGTGGTGACACAAGCGCTCTGCCAGCAAAAACAGGCTGCCGAGCTTTGTTTCCTTCTGCAACAGTCTCTTGCAACCCTCTGTGGCCCTCCTCAGCTCCGTTTTCGCTGGCAGAAGCAAAGCAGGTGGTTCTTCACTGTTTCCAGGGGGGCCCTGAGGGCCAGATCTAAGTACCCCATGGGCCGAATCCAGCCCCCAGGCCTTGAGTTTGGCACCCCTGCTTTAATCCCAAGTGAATATCCCAAATAAAGCCTTGCCTATACACAAAAACCAAGTTGCTTAAATATTCCAGTTATATATAATATTATACAATATTCCTTCCAAAATTGTTTAAACAATATTCATGGCTTAACTGCAACTGCACTTGGTCTCTATCATAAATTAGGAATTAAGTACATATAGTTCGAAACAAAATGTAAAAACCTTTTCTTAGAAAAACTCTTTAAGAGAGAAATTCACTTGGTACAGAAATGTACCAAGAAATGCACTGCCTTTCTTTCTCATTTGTATTTTTTTCCCCCATCAAGCCTTTCTACATAGAGCCTTTGTAGAAGTATGTTAGCAAAAACACAGTTTTTGTCACCTTTCTCAATGCTTCTCTATCCCACTAAATTGGTATTACAGCTATCTTTTTGGTCAAAGTAGCACATCCTATAAATTAAAAATCAGAATGTCAGCGTCAATAATACTTCAAGCATTTAAATTTCCCCTCTTATCGTATCCTTATTGTTTCTCATATTTCATCTCCCCTAATGCCATCTGTTTCTATGCCTCCTCTCTTTATTCCAGATCTTTGTCAAAAAGATTCAAAATAATCATCTCCACGGAAGTGCAGAACCAACAATGCAAGACCAACAACAACTCGCATACATATTGCAAAAGGATGTATTTGCTTTAGAGCCAGGGTATTTGAAAATCTGGCTTGCTCTTGCTCATAATTTAAGATCAGCTGTGGAAAGCCTTTCTATTTCTAGTGTATTTTATCTAGTATATTTTGTATATTGCAAATGTTACGAAATAAAAACACAAAGTAGAATGTCTTCCCTTATGGTATTTTGGTACCGGAATGCCTTTCTCTTAAGATAAAAATGGGCATGAATCTTCAAACTAGGGCCATAATTTACATTTACAACTGCTACCGAGCAAAATTATTTGTTTTGGAAGATGGACAGATTTGAAGACTGAATTTGTTTTGCCTAACAGAGGCTTAGCACATTCATTTCCAGCTCCATTTTGGCAGTATAATTTCAGCCTGAACAAAACTATGCCAGCAAATTTGAAGAATGAGAGAGTAACAACAGATTGAAAGGGATCAGTCTAAATATCAATAACAACAAAAATGAGACTTAGCAGAGTTCACAAACTACTGGATAATATCCTTAATTTCATATCCAGCAAATAATGCTGAAGATCATCCAACTGCATATTAGAACAAGACATGAAAAAGGGTGACACCAGGTATTTAAGCTGGTTTTAGGAAAAAAAATAGAGAACAAGAGGTATTATTTTGGATGTATGCTGGATAACTGAGAAAGCTAAAAAGTAACTAGAAAAAGTCAGTATGTGCTTCACTGATTATAGAAAAACCTTTGATGGTGTCGGCCATGGCAACCTGTGGAATATTTTTAGGAAAATGGAAATCCCAATACATCTCAGTATCCTTTGAGAAACCTACAGTCAGGACAGAAAGCCCCAGCCTGGATGGAATATAGTGAAACAAACTGCAGAAGTCCTTAACTTCCAACATGGTTGTAAGTGACTATTCAAAGTTGCAACAGCACTGAAAAAAGGGACTTATGACCATTTTTCACACTTATGACCATTGTAAATATGCCTGCAGTCGCATGATCAATATTCAGACACTTGGCAACTGACTCATATTTATGACAGTTGCAGTGTGCCAGGGTCGTGTGGTCAACATTTGCGACCTTCTGACAAGCAAAGTCAACAGGGAAGCCAGATTCACTTAACAACCGTGTTACTAACTTAACAACTGAAGTGATTCACTCAACATCTGTGGCAAGAAAGGTTGTAAAATGGGGCAAAACTCACTTAACAAATGTTTCACTTAGCAACAGAAATGTTGGGCTCAATTTGGGGTCATAAGTCAAGGACTACCTCTACTATCTTATTCATTCAACCCACATTCTCTCTGTGTGTCTGTGTATGTGTATACACACACACAAATCTAACAACAGGTACAGCAATTGGCCTTAAATTTGACAATGATATTGAAGTGATGATTTTTTCTCCCTTTTTTAGGATCAACAATAAAAGAACCAGAAATCAAGAATTTTTTCCCCTTGATAAAACAATTATGTGTATGCTTTTGTGTTCTTCCCAGTTATATGTACACCCTCTACAAAAGGCCACACTTTAGGAAATGCATAGCCACAATAGTCAAAACACAAGCTTGACACAGAATTATCCGACTGAAAAGGCTTGCAGGCCTAAGTTGCTCTTGGGTGCCAATTCTTAGGCAACAATTCACATACCTTGGTCTCCACTCAACAATGGCAAACTTGTATCCTGAGAAGGGTGTAGAAGCATAGAGGGTGTTGTTTGTGAAGGGTCTAAAGGAGGTTCCTCAGGAGCCACTTTCAATGGACTCTTGGTGGGACTACAGACACCAGAGCTCTCTTCCGGACACAGGAACACATCAACAGCGCCTTGAGTGCTTTTCACGGCAATCTGGAAAGCCTAACAGAGATGGAGAAAAGAACATTTTGAGGAGACATCAAGGAGACTGAATAAGCTTTTGTTGTGAAGGTGATAGTGGTACACCTCTGTAAGTTCTTTTCCATTATGAAAAATATTTTGGGAACATCAGTTTTATAAAATCTTCAGAATTTTATCTCTTTGTGACTAATGACAAAACAAAATTGAAACATCTAACTCTTTTGGCTTATTTCACTCCCTGGGACTATTACTATTGCTCATAACAATAGACAGTTCCTAAATTCTGCAAGGAAATTTTTGAGAAGCCCAGTACATCTTAGTATCTGAGTGAAAAAACGTTCTATTTTGTAATGATCTCCACTCATAGTTTTAATGCTTTGTAGAAAAAAATGTATTAAATCAAAAATAGTAAAATAAGAAAGGAAAAGTTCCACTTGAAACATTCGATTTTGTTGTATCTCGGTTTAACCTTTCTATTCATGAGTTAACAAGGCACTGCATCTACGTAGAAGTTAACCACTTACGTGACAAAGGGCTGCAAAAACCTTTATTCTGTGCATCATTCTTGGCTCCAAATAGACAGAAACTTATTATTCCATTAGACTAATCCAAGATGTATAGCCTCTATTTCAGATGCCCCAAACATTCCTCACTACGTCAACCAATCTCTCCCCTTAGCTCACCATTACATTTGGTAGATTAGGCACAAAACATTGGTTCAGGTGGCTTATCCTACAAATGGACATTTTCTTACAGGGCAGCACAGTAAGTGGATAGGATTTCATTCTTAGCTGCCATTTAACTAATCTAAGATATAAAACTTTGTGGAGGTTGATTATTGTAAAATGTTGCACACTGTATGTAGCCTAATGACATACAACACAGTAAAGTGGATTTAAAATTAATCTGAAAATTAAATGAGTAAGTATTCCATGAGAGGCCTCAAATGGCCTCTGTAATTCTTGGAAGCAAGACAGTTACCTCTGCAGGATCAGAGACTTGCATCTGTGTCTCAGGGGGGGCTTTGATCACCATCACCAGCTGCTCTGAGGGGTCTGCAATGTTGCGTAGATCTTGGCAAGTCACATAAGCTGAAGTATGGTCAGTCAAGTTTTGTCAGAAATATCACAAAGTATGTGTCAAGATACAAAATTAGAATAGCAATATACAACTGTCAGGCTCAAATCGCTACTTATTGGGAAAGAGGCATAAAAGAAGTTCTTGATTTATGAACAGTCGTTTAACAACCATTCTGGCTAACAACAATAACTTTAGACTAATTACTTCCTTAATTTCAGGATGCAATTAAACTGGCCATGAAGATTTAATCTCATTCAAAATAAGCATGTCTGTATACTTGTTTATATTTCTTTCTTTTTAATATTTTGATGCCAGTCTATTTCATATTTTTATTATTTTATTATTATTTATTATTTCCTTCTACAATCTCTGTTTAATAACTAATCTATTCAGGACACACAATTTTAGCTGGAATACAGTTTCTTGTTAATTGTTACTCTCAGTCTTCTGACTTGCAATTTCTGTGAAATTCTCCACAAGTTTGTAGAGTATTAGAAAACTGATTTCAATTATTCAAAATTATGAGCACACTCATTAGTTTAATCCTGTGGAAGTGAGATGTTGAAGAGATTAATTTAACCAATTTCATTTAGTACACTTAAGGCCTTACCATATATATCTTACCATATATATCTTACTAACTTGCAAACATATTTTTTTGGGACATTATTGCAAAGGGGAAAAATGGGGGTGGGGGGGGAGAGAGATAGCTGCAGTTTTTTCTCACATGCATATGTGAAGACTGTTCATTTACCAGAAAGGGTGGATTGCAGATTTCATTATCAGGAACAGGTTCGGCTACAGAGCTGCCAGGCAAAAATCAACAAAAAACATCTGACAGATGCACCACCACCCTTCTTTTGCTTTCTTTCTGAGATATATACACACATATACACCTCCACACCTCACTGACAATTCAGAGCCTTAGCCAACAGCCAGGTAGGGATTTTCCATTAACTCACAGGGTGTGGAAGTATGAATTAAAGTACCAACACCCAATCCAGGAATGTCGGGAGTGCAGCTGCCTCTTTGGGATATGGTACTTTACTGCTACTGGTTACTGCAGAAGATTTGCTCCTATGAACCTGTTCTGCACTCTGTGATTGGCTAAAGCCACCCAATCCCCAGTCATCTCGAAGAGAAGGATATTGCTTGTTTTCAGGTTCCTCAGTGAGGATCTTGAATTGAGTAGTACACATCTGGATGAGGCTGTCCAGATGCTGTTCTGCTGCTTGAAGATCCTGTAGTTCCTTCATTAACGCTTGACTCTTATTGGTGCCTGCCACAGAAGTCCGGTTTCCCCTAGAAAACAGAATAAGGCAAGATGAAATACTCTGTGACTAATAACTTGGCATGTCTTAGCATTACGGTAGATGAAAAATAAACTGCATTGTATGCGCTTTCACATTGTCAGAATAACATAGCAGAGGGCAGATGAATGCTCAATTTAAATATTTTTTTAAAGGGAAAGTTCAACAAATTACCTGGAAAAAATATTCTTGCCACATAGTATTCTAGTACAATTCCTGCTATAGGATTCCATATTGTCCTCTATAATCATTAATATCTATATAAAGCCATTGGGAGAAACAATTCTGAGATTTTAATCAAAGTATCATCAATAGACATACGAGGCCATTCAGGATATGTTCTAGGAGAGTTGTGGCTGGATGGGAACCAATAAAACTATGACTGAATCCTAACAAGACTTTAATGATGTTGAGTGGGAGTTCCAGCCTATGAATTAGGGAGATAGGTAGTTCCAGATAATTCTGAGCCCTTTCAAAGCAGCAAATGGATTAAGGAATAACTCCAAGCAATGCATTTAATAACTGAAGACCCAACTAGAAGTCTTTAATTTTTTTCTGGATCAAGTGATCCTTGCCTCAATAATCCCATTTGAACTAATATAATTCAGTTTTTATGAGGTTGTCTTTGAAACCTGCTCAGAGACTTTAGCAAGTGCAGAATTTAATATCTTGGTTAGGGTAACTGATTGTCATACAAAGTCATTAGAGACAGTACAGTTATCTGTTTGCTTCCAAGACTATATCAGTGCTGATTTATGAGAATGTTCCTCAAATATATCAGTTTGACCTTCATAGTGGACCTGCTTAGGGGCCTTTCTATGAGAAATGCCTGGAAATTAGTGACCCAAGCAACCATCTTCTTCCCATTGACCATGCCTAATAAATCCTGAGAGATTTTAAGGTATTTGAGGCTTGGCTTTTATATTCTTACTTCTGTAAAATGTTCTGGAACTGGTAGTGTACAATATCACTAGGAAGCTTCAGGAATTTACCTAAAGTCATTCTTTTCCCATCTTAATTATTCCATTCTCTTCTCATCCACATTTAGTGGTTATCAACCATGCTCACTTCTCATTTATTTATTAGAATTATATTGTCTTTCTTTCAGGATCTCATTATGTATGAATTGCACTCCACTCCTTCCACCAACATTACTTCGTAACAACAAAGCTGTAAGATATACTGGGATAAGAGATAATGTCTGACCAAAATAATTCAGTGAGCTTTTATGACTTACTCTTTAGTTGTAATTCAGTATTTTAACCATCACATCATATTGTCAGTTACCAGTTTATTTGTACATCTGCAGACTTAAAAATTCACTGAGTCTCTCATCTATAAGCCATAGTACCAATAGTATAAACACTGTGGAAATAATAATGTTGTCAATTTGCAAACAATGTTGGATTACAGCCATAACAGGATAGTCCACCAACCCATAAAGCTTCAGCTTTCATATTTAACAGTATTTATTTCTATTTGATAATAAGCAGCAAAATATACTAAATTCTCAGAATGTAAGTTTACAATAAGCTACAATTTATATGTTCATGGAGAAATTGATGGGTTGAAATTATTTACGCAATTGATCCTATTTTATATACAATCATTGTCTCACTTTTAACTAAATTGAGCACAGATTAATGAACTTTTATTTGTGATATTTTCACTAGTCTAATGTTATTAATGTGATTTTCCTTGCAATACATTTCTTCCCTGCAGTATTGCTTTAAAGTAAATTAAAAGACAGATGACAAATATTCTCTTGAATATACTTCCACAAATGCACAGAAGTATAAGGTTAAAACAGAGTAATATTACACATATATACAATATGTAATTTTGATTTAGGATAATTCAGATTATCATGTTCTAGTTCTCTTCATTGAAAGCGCATATAGGCTTTCAATCTACATTGAAAGCACATATAGACATACAAAGAATCTGTAACTATTTATAAAATCACACCTACCAATAACATAAATGGAAACTGTGGCAACTTAATATGTAACTAAATCTATTATACAGACAGTGCTCTACTTATGAATGGACTGCAATATAATGGAGCCAAACGAACATTTATCAAAACTAATCAGAATATCATCAGAACTAAATGCTGGGAGATATGACAAGTGACGTTCTACTTACAGCCATTGGATATGGTTCTTGGATTTCTTGGTGATGAGCTGGATGCCCTCCAGCACATTCGTTATGTCATAGATGCGCCTCTTCTGCACCTTTAGTACTTCAGCAGCCCAGTTGAGATCCACAACACCATCAGGAGACTGACTCAATAGCTCTAAGAAGCGCTTGGTGGTCAAATTGAGAGAAGTTTCATAGCGGGATTTCTCTCCAGGAGACTTTAAACCTGGGGATGAATCAGGGATGAATTACAACTAGCAAAGCAGCTGCAATTCTCCTTAAATAAATTCCAGAGTTAAACTATCAATTTGCTCAGCTTGCACTATTCATTTGACAAGAAAGCAAGCAATGTTGTTGGAGAGAGGCTCAGAGTTTCTATTATTCTCTCTGTCTCATCTAGCCTGAAAGCTGCAGTGACTACCCTAGAAATAGAAAGAGAGGAAGAAACACCACTCAATTTTCCCACACTGACCAAGTATGTTGCCAAGATACATTGTGGGGATATGAAAAATGGATTGTACTACCAAAGGAATTGAATCTGGTTAGACATTGTAAACCGTCCAAAGTTTCCTTGAAGTGGGAGATGGGCAGCATATGAATGAATGAATGAATGAGTGGTTATTGTGGATAAGATAGCATCATGTGCCAAACCCAACTGTGAACTCAGATGAGACTTTCACCTCAGCCATGAGTTAAAACAAATGCCTTTTTAAAAATGAAATCTCAGATTTTTAGGGTGCTAAATTCTGAAACCCCAAAAGCAATTGTGCACAATATATGTCATTTCAGAAACAAAAGCCATTTCCCTTGTGAATTCAAAAGCAAAGGGAGCCTGAAGAAACATCAATAATCCAGTGTCCCAGTAGTAGAAGTCATTTCTGAGATTTTACTGGTTCAATTTCAGTGTATCTCAATAATTGTATTGAGAATCTGACATTATTTAGTCACTAAGACAAGGATTATTGAAGTAGCTGCAGAAATTTAAGTACCAGAGTTCTCATCTATATACTAGTACCTTTAATAGGATTTTTTGCTTTTCCTCGAGCCACCTGAGCATTCTCTGCAATATACTGATGGTCAGTCTCCAAATTCAATTTCCTTTTTACCTGGAAAATAAGTGAGATTTGTAAATAACCACATCACTTAAACTCTAGTGAAATAAAAAGAATAATATAAAACTAGGAGCATATCTACACATCTTACTTTTATTGAGTAAAGGCTACCTTTAAATGTAAGTTACCTGAGATGGATGGCAAATAAATTTGATAAATAAATAAAATTAATATGATAGATAG
>JAEANM010007074.1:0-18046 GCA_017656035.1 Myanophis thanlyinensis
ATTTTTTTAAAAACCAATTACAAACCCAAGATTAATGCTAGGCCAGACCGGCCTTTTGAAACAAATGGGTCTTTAAAGATATATCTATATACGGTAACTCACCACCTCAGTCAAAACACATTTCACTAACCTTATCAGACACAAGAGGAAGACGCATGCTTTCCAAATGTCTGCCCTGTTTGCTGAAGACAAAATAGTTTTCTTTGGATTTAGGAATTATAAAATGTAGCTGAATCTCTTCTCCTAACATTGAGGATGAGAATGTAAAAGCATGTAGGGTAGAATCAGACATCTGCATACAAGGGAGAAAAGATATTGTAATGCACTTAAGAGACCAACTGGCAATATTAACCTGCTTTAGTTTGGGTGGCTATATTATCAAATGCTACATATGTGGGCAGCATATCTCAATTACTCTGACGAAAATATCAGCAAAATAGGGTCTATTTTCAATAAATGAGATTTTGAAAGAATATAGGGCATGCAGTTTCACTCACCTTCATTTTGCATCACAGTTTAGGATAAGAATGTTTTCATATTGCTAATAAAACTGCCCATAGGTGCATACTAAGGAATATTGGCTAAAGCTATGTGATGCTTTCAGAAGAGATGTTTCATAACACACAGAAATATGAATATAGCATGTCTCTACAATATAGATAAATGTTTCCAGCATCATATGGATATAGCAGATACCTATATAATCCCAGAAAATGACACAACTTTGTTAATGAGTCATCAGTAATGCTGTGTTCATATTCCTGCATTTTTTCAAGAAAATTTTCCACGAAAAGCCAAAGCATCTGCAGGCATCATCTAGCTTTTTCCAAAAGAGAGGAGAAACTCCTTATAAATTATAAAACCCTTTCAATACTTTAACCACTATTCCATTTTATTCTCATAAAGGTGTCACTCTTACAAATCATTTTTTCCCTCAATAGGACCCTGGCGGAAAAAATAATTCCTGCTAGATGGAAGCATTGCATACCGGAGCTGAAGGATTTGTGTCCATATATTGATGGCACTGTTCACAGTGGTGGAAAGTATTGTAAGCTGCATACTTAGTCAGCATCATAGAAACAGTATTACGCTTTCTGGGTTCTTCAACTTTGGTTTCTCTGTTGGGTTCTGTGGACAAAGGCAATGAAAGGAAAACAGCCAACTTAACAAATCCTAAAAAGTATTTGTTAAAATATTCAAATAAATTTCTGAAAAACTAGGTAGAAAGAATAAAGTATAATTTAGTATTCCCTCACCCTGCTTTATTTTTTGCAGTTGCTCTGTGTAGACGGGACTCATAAGAACATATTTGGGATCATGCACACTGAGATCAAAATTCATTTTCCTGACAATTTCAATGTCAGGCCACTGATCGCTGCTAGCCTGGGCAATTTCATTTTCTTCCACATGACCTAAAACAAAATATGAATAACTAGTTAACATCCAAATCATAGTTTTGTTTTATCTAAATTCCTTATGCAGATTGCAATATTTTCAGTAAATATGACAATTACAATGTTAAAGTATATAAAAACTATAAAGTCTTTTAGAGAAATTAGAAAAATGTATCTAAAAATAATATTTTATCATCTGGGAAAGTTTCAGGGAGAACATTTGTCAAGAATAATTTGATATTTTTAGTTCTGATTTATCATTACACCTACTACTTTTCTGTGCTAACACAAGGCCAAATTTATATTACAAGACTTGGTTTTCTCTTTTCAAAGTACTCTGTAAGCTTCATGCATATTAAAGAGAACTATATTCAGAAATTAGAACAGAGGCCCTTTGTACTCACTAATATTAATATCTTCCTCATCATACACGTCTACCTCCAGCAATCTGATCAGCATTCGAAAGAGAATTCGTAGGAACTGCAAATAAGAGCCAGTTTTCCCAACCTAAATAATAATAAAAAACAGCTTCTGAAAATATACTATCAGAAAAGTGTACTCATTTTGTTTTGGTATCTCCTGCTTCATTCGTTTAAAAAAAGAGTAATTGTTCATTCACGCTATGAGAAACAAAATGTATGAATGGCAATACACTTTAGAGCACCAAGTATCTATTAAGTGAAGTTTCAGAATATTATTTTTTTAATGAAAATTTACCAAGCTTGTTGCGCAATGAATTTTTCCAAAGCAATAGTTATGCCTATAGTTCTTTCAGATAAAGCTCTGAGATGTCAATAATTCATGAGCAGCGTATAAAATCAGATCATTGTTCACAGAAATCTTTCTTTGATATGCTTGCTCGCTCAAACTTTCATTCCTATAATTTCCTGAAGATTCAGTGATTTCTTGCAGGTAAGAAAACTACATGCTTACTACATTTGGACTTATTTAACAAAACAAAGATTTTGATTATAAACCTTCACATGACTTCCAATTATTTGATTCAAATAGTATTATCTAATATTAATATTATTTAAATAAAGATCAGACATAATCAATCAGCTCTTCTTCTCTTAGTGGAAATAAAATGCTCAATAAGATTATTTCATTTATCCATTCTATTTTTCCTCACTATCCAATATCAAATATTTTAATCAATACAGGATTGATTCATTCATGCAAATATATTAGCAGTTGCTGGAAATTATTTTTATTTAAATCAGTTTTTATCCATTTTTAAAACAACAGAGATTTTCAAGTCATATGCTTCATGTAAAGTTCATCACTTATTTAAAAAAAAACATCTTTTCACTAAAACCTGTGGGAGGAACATGACAATAGTACAATTCTAACATGAATAAAGTTGAATTGTGAATTACTAAACGTTGCAATTTTTCTTATACATCTATGAACTCCAAGCTTTCAGATAAGGCACCAAAACTGTTAGAACTTGCAAATGCTATCTGTGTACTGAGGTGAGTGGAATTAATTATGATTTGTTTAATAGACTTGATTACTGTGAAAAGAAAATCACTGAATGATCAGGGACCTTAACAAAATAATCCATTCATTTTGAATTGCTGGAAAGGTATTACTAATCATCTCAGAGGTCTAATCAACCTCTCTAATACTTTCATAAGGGATGGTATGATGACTCAGCGGTCAAGACATTGGGCTTCTCAGCTGAAAAGCTGACAGCCCAGCTCCAGACAAGAATGCTGCACAATGGGGTGAGCTCCCATTACTCCTGTCAATTTAGCAGTTCAATAGCATGCAAATGAGAGTACATAATTAAATACCACTTTGGTGGGAAGTTTACTGCATTCTGTATTTTCATGCTGTACACATGATGATGGAAGCATCTCTCAAACAATGCAGGCTCCCTTGGCCAAGAACCGGAGATGAGCACTGGACCCTTGAATCAGTCACAACTGGATGGGGGAAATCTTTAAACCTTTATTTATAAAATGAAAGTGGCTTCTTCAAAAAACAGTTGTCCTAAAACTAAGATGAAGTCTGAGGTGAGAGCTGAAATTATTTCAGTGGATAATGTTTTGAGGATCAATTGTTTCCTGCTTTATATTTGTTTGCAAGAAGTTCCACTTATATTTTTATGAACAAAATTTATTACAAATATTACATAGACCCCAATCTCCACCATGTTCTGATGTATTTTATATCCCTCACTATGGATTTTCCCTTGCCTGCAGGAAGTAGATGTATGTCATCAACAAGCATGAATATGCAAGGACCAAAAGGTTCTTTTAAAAATTATTACTCAGCTCTAAAAGATAAAAATATGACTTACAGCATTTGATTGACTTTGTGGTATTTGGGGCATTTGATATGAGCAGATGATGAATCAGGAAAAAATCCCTCAATTATGAAGGCAAGACTGAGGCAGTAGAAGAAGGGAAAAGCAACAGCTAAGCTGGAAATGTGGGATCAAAAAGATCCCTGGAATTCCTTGCAAAAGCTGCAAGTGCCAGATTTATCACGATGGTGACATTTGTCCTTGCAATGACCAACAGTCCAGTCCAACTCAAAGGCACCCAACTAATCATACAGGCTTGAGCATTCTTTTCTCATAATTATTACTGTTTCTACTTACACTAATTATTAGAAATCTATTTGAAGCTGCACTTCTGCAGTAACTCATACTCAATAGGAAGAAATACTGTGAAATTAATTGGCCATATTTGCACATATTGATAAATTGAGACTTGCTGTTTACTCTATTAGTGCCTCTTTCAACTCAAACTAAGTAACTCAAACTAACAGGTAGGATATATTATAGCATTTAAAACAAGGCTCCAGAATACTTGTTTCCTGTTTATTACCCCCAAGTAATTTGGAATTGTCCTAATTTATCACTGTAATTCTAAATTTTTCAGGAACAATTAACTAGCACTCTGGTTTAGATAGCATTAAACTTTAGCCCTTCCTGGTTATTTTTATTAATATCCATAAAAGAAGGACATGATCATAAAAACAAGCCGCATGCACTAATTTGTTGCTCATTCTTACAAACATGCAGAGGCATGCAAAATTCAATTAAGAAACACAGAGTTAAGTAACCTGGAACTAGGTCTGCTCTGAATCCAATGAAGATGCAACCACATCTGAAGCATATATTTCATGGCTTGATTATAGAGAGAGAGAGAGAGAGAAAGATCCAGCATAGTGTGCAAATGTTTCTGGAAGATCATTGGTTTGGGCCCAACTAAACATCAAAACAATCATAAATGTCACTCCAAGGATGTAGTGATTCACATTATAATAGAAACATTTAATATTACATCCTGGAATAAAAGATTCCAGGGAATTTACATGCTCCAAATAGCGACCGTTGCTTATAAATTATATTTCCCAAAGTGTATTTTATCATTAATAAATGTGAATTACTAAACATTTTATTCTTCCTTATTTTGTAACAGCGCCTTCCTTAACCTGCTTGGATATTTTAGGAATTTCTACTTCCAGAATTCCTAGCCAACATAACTCAAAGGTGGGAAATCTCAGGCACATCTTTCCAACTCATCTGGAAGAAGCCAGGCTGAAGAAGTCTGGTTTGCCCCATAATGTCTATTTACCTGAGGTGGCCCTGTAAGAAGTAGCCGTCGTGGATGAAAAATCCTGCTGCTAGTGGTTTCACCATGGTTGCTGTAGTCTGCATGGTGTTGCCGTGCAGCAGTCCACTGTCGGTAGTAAAGAGACTGCTCTTCACTGGTCATATCCTTGTGAAGCAAAGGCCTTAGCGAGCTTACCCAAGACACGTCGGCATGAGGTAACAAAGCAGAAGAAAAAGGAGTCTGCCCACTTTTCTGTGAGCCAAGGAGGCAATAGGCAGCTTTTGACAAGATCACAATTCGGGGTAAGCATATGTGCAATGTCTTGTAATTTTTCGCTGGCTGGTTAGGCCATCGGAAGGTCTGGCTGACCGAAGGGGAAGCTGATGACAATTTAGACGTGGTGCTGCTGGCTATCTGGTTGGCTAGAGAGTCACATTCTTGTTTCAAAGACTCCCCAGCAGCAAAGCCTTCATCAACAGAGCTAGTAGCAACATTCTGGAAGTTCATAGACAGTGACTGTTTTTGAGACTTGTCTGTGGCACTAGAGGAGCTCACTCCATTTTCTGCTATGGAACCTGGAAGGTAGATTGAAAGGAAGGAAAAGGAAGGCCTGAAGGATATTCAGTAACATATAATGCATAATACATTGTCCTGCAACTTCTATACCAAAAACATCCCGCTAGCACTTGGAGCTTTGGAACAACATAAAAGATCAGGAGAGGATAGGTAAACAGACGTGAATTAATTCTATAGTACACATTTAAGGACATGCAGAAGTGCATACAGAACAGTCCATATCATCACATTCCTACAATTTATAAAAGGTGTAGGAAATCTGTCATCAGCAAAAATGCGGCAGGAATCAGCAAATGTTTAATGTGTAACCATCATTCCACAAAATATCTTCACAAAGAAGATAATATTTTGAAAAATGTTTCTAAAAGATACATTACAAATGACCAAAATCTGTGAAATATTACAACGTAGATTCATGCAAGATTTAATATCACAAAATTTCAGCCATGTAATCTAGAAATGTGTCATTGTAATGCCATGTCGTCAAACTATTAGTGTACAATGTTTAGGATGACAAGAATTCATGTACAAAACAAACCTATCAATTTGTTTCTTCACCCAGCCCTGTGATATTAATAGCAACTAGGAAGTCAAAAATTAGATATTATTTGCACTATGAAGGAGGCAATGATAAAAACATTTTTCCTTTTGTCAATAGTACATAAACAAGACCTGAAAAGAGAAAATCTTACAGCAGCAGTGCTTTATTCTGTCAATCAGAAAATCACTGGAACGCTGAACTAGACCTATGAAAGTTCATGTTTATTTAAATCAGTGTATATTCAACCTTCTAAAAGATGTTATGAAATCACAATGAGGCACTGGAATTATGATCTCCCTGCCTATCGTAAATTCACCTCTGCCACTAGTCAATATAACCTCTTTCAGTATTAACTGAAAATAAACATTGTTATTAAGAGCCACAGTAAGAGCTGTGGTGGCGCAATGGTTAGAATGCAGTACCGCAGGCTACTTCTGCTGGCTGGCTGCCGGCTGCCTGTAATTTGGGAGATCGAATCTCACCAGGCTCAATCTCAGTCTGTCTTCCATCCTTTCAAGATGGGTAAAATGAGGACCCAGACTGTTGGGGGCAATATGCTGACTCTGTAAACCTCTTAGAGAGCGCTGTAAAGCACTGTGAAGTGGTATATAAGTCTAAGTGCTATGGCTATTGAGGACTTTAAAACAGCATATGAGCACCAATCCATAATGTAGTTTGCTTATGGCTAATTGTGTTGTATATAATCTGCCAATTTGGATTTAATAAATTATGGATACACAAGCCATAATTTATTGTACTGTGTGGCTCTTGATAACATCCTGTTGCCAGTTCTTAGTAACAGTTATTTGCATAACTATGTAAAAGATTAACAGAAGAAAACCAACTGCAACAAATCTAATTTCTCCAAATTTTAAATACAATGATCTAAAAAGGAACATCTAATGAGAATATAATTTCCACAGGCTTTGGGCTACCAGGTCTGGGATGCAAAGATCTAGATGACATTTATATGGCAGTAAAGATAGCAAGTTTTTTGCATCTCTTTGAGGTGCTCTCTAATGATTATTTGGATTTTTGCAGTCAAGACTTGGAAGACACAGCACAAATCTTAGAGAATATGAAAGGAATCCTGTGCAGGAAGGAAAGAACATGGTTTGATAAATATTTTGGGGTCATGGTCACATTAATTATTTATTATTTTATCAATGAAACTATAATTCTTGGAAGAAGTACGAAGTTTTCCCCCTTCTCTCCAGAAATATTTTATTCTAACTACGGCATGCTGAAAGAGACTTTCACTGACTTCAGAGCTCAATTTGAATAAAAACAACTCTAGTGTTACTTCTACATACCCTGGCTGCTATGCTCAATTTCTAGACAAGAAAAAAAGCACAATAGGCCAGGCTTCTCTTTGCTAGTCAGCTGGCAGCAATGATTGTACCATCCCTACTCACTGAGCTATCTTCAATAAAGGTCAAAGTTAGTTCACATCAGAAAAAAATATATGTAATATTGGGTTAGAAAAGAAATATCATTTTTTTCATAATGATAATTGGAAGACTGTTTCAGCCTTCCACCTGCATTCAAGGCTATTTGAAATCCTGCATAAAGAAAAAGATATTCACTACTAATATTACACAGTTACCTTCAAACTACCTCAGACAAGAGGATTGCTATATTTGAAAGTTGTTAATGGATTTTTACTGGAACTTTACTTTTTAAAGGCACAAACAGCATTCAGATTCCATTGACAATGTCAATAACTACAGTAGATATGTATTGCTCAAGATTTCTTCTGCACTCCCAATTAGCTTATTTCTAGGTTCACTATGGAACCCCTTCAGAACTTTTAAATGATTGCAAAATAAACTTTAAAAATGGGAGGGAGATGGACAGTTTAGTTAGTGATATAAAATAATACACATTTATTAAAATTGTTTGGAAAATCTGCATCTAGGATCAATAAGTAAAAAGAGAATTAACTCTCACCTTATCTGAATATAGTGTATAGAATACAAAATAAGAAACATATTACAAAAGAAAAGGGGCTTTTGGTTTTTTGTTTTGTTTTTGTAGTTGAAATCCATCCAAAATTCTCGTTATGTGACATTTCAGAATAATAGTACAATTCAGCACAGAAGCAAAGTTGTCATGGAATGGCAATTCACAATCCATACAGTAATATTAAAGTTGAATGGATAACACCTGTACTTTTTAAGACAAATAACATTACAGAGACATGACTGAAACAAAATTCCTGAAATTACATATATTTATACCAAGCATCTGGCAAAATATTCCTGTACTGAATTCTATTTCTGTAAGCCATTTTGATAGTTGCCTTTTGACATTTACATTACTCATCATAGATTGGCTTTTAGCTGACAATTACAAGTTTAGTTGACAATTATGAACATGTTGCTTGTTTAACATTAGCAATGGCATACTGAAAATGGGACCTGGCTTAATCCTGAATTTCCCAGTGCTGAAAGTATAGTCCATGGAGTTGAATCACTGGGTTATCCAGTCTAGTTGGAATATACTGATACTGGCCTTCCAAATGTTGAAGTATACATTTGTTACTACTTTCTCCCTTGTACCTGTTTAATTAAAAAATGCCAAGGGCTGAATCTAAAACCATTATATCAGAATCCATGGCTAGAAACCAGAAAAGGAAAACATTTCCTACAATTCTTTTCACTGAACGTCATTGGTATGCTGTGGTTCTTATTTTCCCCTGAATCCCATCTATATTAAAAATTAGATTTGGCAAATATTGGAATTCATAATGCCACTTTTGTGGCCTTGAGAAACTCAATGAAGTAGAGAAGAATTCAGTGAAAGAGTATGAGAGATAACAATGAATAATGTTTTGGAAGTGCAGTATAGGGAAGAAGTATATGGTTCAACATTAAGAATACTAAGGCAAGAATGTGCCTTTGCTCCTTTATTGTTTAATGTAGAAAGAATGGTTGCCATCATGTATAAGGAAAGCTAGTGATGATGTTAGAAATTTCTCTGTTGGGGACATGCTTTCTATATAGTGGATGCCATATTGAGAGCTGAGAATCACACTGAGAATCAGACATTTGCAACAAATGTCTGATAGTGTATGATTCAGTACGGACATGAAAATTAATGTATCAAAACCATTTGTGTTTGATAATAAACATGGGTACAAAATTTCAAAGTATACAAAATAGCGAAAAACAAGAGAAAGTCCATAAATTAAATATAGTAGTTCTTCTCCTTACAACAATAATTGGAACCATATCACTGAATGATAGCAATCCCAGCAATCCTGGTTGCCCATTCTAACCGCAGGATTATGTGGGTTGTTAAACAGGAAGAGGCCCAGGCAAGAGGAATGGGGGAGAGGGAGGGCATGGAGCCACAAACGTGTTGTGGTTGGGTGCCAGGGTGATCAGATGGGAAAATGGGGCTGCAGATGGACCAGCAAAGGCCACAGGAAGATTCAAGGAAACAGATGGGCAGACTAGCATAAGTCACATATAGGTGGGGGGGGGAGTGCTGTGGGAGCATGGAGACTGTTGGAATGCTATAGAATATGAGATGCCTGGTATCTTATCCTCTATAGTGGTAGTTCCTCAGGAGAAAAACCATTGGAAGTGTGACCTTCATTGTTAGCTTCTCACTGCTTTTATTTTTAGGAAACTGGCAGGGAAGGTCACAAATGGTGACCATGTGACACTGCAACCACTGTGACATCAACTTTAGCAGTCCTAGTTGCCATTGTTAAAATGAGGACCTCACTTTCAACTTCCTGCTGGCTTTCCCATTGCCTTTGCTTGTGGAAACTTGGCAGAATATGTTGGAAGTTGTGATCAAGTGATTGCAATTTGATGCTACATCATGAGCCAGACCCCAAGTGCTCTGGTCACATTCACATAACTGAGGGAATGCAGTCATAACCTGAGGGCCACCTGTACAAACATAAAATTATAACTGTGTCATCATGGCAATCAACGCATGTTTAGTTTTACAAACAGTTTAACAAAATTTTGAAGAAAACTGAATTACATTGGTTTGACAAGAGTAACTATACTTAAAATAAATCAGAATTGTCTGAGTACTTCAACATACAAGGAAATTATTATCATATTAGGAACATATGGACCAGTAGAAATTAAGTCCTTAAGAATTTACATAGATCAAACTCTTCCCACAGAAGCAAAGTAGCAATATGTTCCTAACTGAATTTCAAACAAGAGTTGTCTGCCTTAGACAAACATAATTTTAGTCCTGGATTCCGTTGTGCCCGCTAGCAAAGTAACTGGGTTGTATTTCTGGCCACATAATTTGTATACAGTTTGAACCACATAATTTTTATATGCCTTGGGTTTGAGAAAGTTATGAAAAACCATTGTTTAAGTACTTAAATATTTACATTCGCTCTACTGTCTGATCAGGGGTGGAATCCAACAGGTTTTGCTATTGGTTCAGTGCATGCACATGTGTGCCAGCTGTGCTGCTGTGCGGCTTCTAAACTATTTATTTTTGCTTCCCATAGGCAGCTGAAGGTGATTTTTGCTTACTGGAGATGATTGGGAAGGCTGCAGAGGCATGCAGAACAGCTTCAGATGAGTAAAAAAGAAAAAACAACTGAAGAGGATATAGAAGAAAGAGCAGGGGCGGGTGAGAGGGCCCAAACATTATCAGGGACAGGTGGGTGGGGCCAAACACCATCATCGCTACTGGATCTGCAGAACCGGTACGACCATGCTGCATTTCACCACTGTGTCTGATCATTTAACATTCAGGATGCAGCCTGAGTGACTTGACAAAAATTAGGATCCTAGTTTTAGTATAATTGATCTCAAATACTTTCTCAAAACAATAATTAGCTATTAAGCATTTAGAGCTCATATTAATTCAACTCATGTTTGCAACAGTAACAATGCATCACCTCCTTAGAGTAAGATTTCAATGTGCTTACTGGTTTATTTCTGATTATGGTGTCCTGAATTACTCATGTTGGCCACAAAGGAGTTGATATACAAATCGAATAGCACGGAAATCAACATGCATCCCTGTCTTACTCCTGGAATAATGGATAATTGTTTGAGATCAAATTTCTTTGATAGTAGCCTAGTGACTTTGGTCTAGTGGTTAAAGCACCAGGCTAGAAACCAGGAGAGCTTGAGTTCTAGTCTTGTCTTTGCTATGAAAGTTAGCTGAGTGACCTTGGACCAGTCATTCTCTCTCAGACAAACTTAGCTCACAGAGTTGCTATTGTGGGAAAAATAAGAGGAGGAGGAAGTATGCGGGATAAGTTTGCTATCTTGAGTTATTTGTAAAAATAATAAAGGTAGAATACAAAACAAACAAACACACCTAATTTCCTCCAAAAGTATCTGATTAACAAGCTACAGCAGTGCATGAAAGACAAATACATAGCTTTGGCTCATTTTTCTTAATAAATAAATGAATAAATATAATATTTTTAACTCATTTGTTTAACTGGATTTTTTTTTAGCTTTAAGACCTATTTGGAGAATAAATCACATTTAGATCATATTTATAAGGAAATATTGAAAATTCAGAAGAGTTCACAAGTGCTTAAGCACACTGTGTAAGACAACTGTTTGTAATTGTGTTTATTTCTGAATCAAAAATTATACTTCAGACAGAACATACCTATCAGCAGTGTAAATATTGTCTATATAAACTAAATGCCACTTTCCTTAAGTGAGATCTAAAAGATGAGTTAACATTTATTCCTTAAACATTTGAAAGAAATGAAGCTCATACTTTAACACTCTCCTTGAACACTTTTTTGCTATCATAACATATGGTGGCTAATATGGAAAGTATAGTTAATGTCAAATAACTGCTGTCACAAAATACTAAGCCATAAGCATGGTTAGTAATTATAAATCCCCATTTTAACATGACCCAGCCAGTTTCAGAACAGTGCATTCTGCTGGATTTTCTTTCCCAGCTGTTTCATCAGCTCAGACCAATGTCCTTTCTCAGAAATATACCTCTAAACTGTGTTGTCCACGGATTTAGCCGTGTGACTCCCATTAACATCAATAAGAGTCACACAGTTAAATCTACGCGCAGCACTTTGAACATTTACTCCACAGCATACATCCCAGGGCACTGAAAGGATTAAAGTATTATACCGCAAATTCTCCCTTCAAGATACCAGAAAATAAACAAAACTCTTCTGCTTTGTTCTAAAAGGCTTTAAGTTTCCTGGTATGTAGACTAAAGGGAAGAAAAGATGACAAAATAGCCTAACAAGAGAAATATCAGATCAACACATTGTATAACAATTTGTGGTTTTACAATGGTCGATTATAATCAGGACACTCCATCCACCCTAAGGAATAGCTTAATTGATTTTGACCACTGAACACTGCAACAAGTTTTTAGTGACTTAAGATGTTATACTCCTATTCTAAATAGAGGCATTTTCTGTTTAGCTTTTAAAATATGAATGATTCCTACATAATATAGACTTAACAAAGTTATACCTTCCAAATATATGTGCCAATTGACTTTTTAAATTGCTTTAAAAAAATTTATTTATGGAAAATTTAATAAATTGAGTGAAAAGATTACATTCTCAGCAAGATAGATAAATTTACCACTTTTTTTTTAAACTTGAGGCTGCAAATGAGGTTATTGGAAAACCATGGAAAGTGTACTAATGTCTTTTTTTTTTAAAAAAATACTGATTTCAAAATGTAAAACATATTTCACGTGAACACAAAACACATGTGCATCCTAGTGTTACCAGAATAAATTGTTTCCTCCATTTTGATATTTCTGCTAAGGTCCCCTGCCTTGAGCACTATTATAAAAGGGTTATGGCTGTTTTAGTAAAATGTCATCAGTTCAAAACAATTGGGATGGGGGGAGAAAAATGGGAAATAAATAGGAACAAATTACAAAGTGTTGGGCTTTCCAAATATTCTACTCATTTAATTTTCCATGCCTCTGTGATACCATTTACACTTCCCCCCACCCCAAATTTGGAAACCATAGTGGGGAAGTATTAAAATAAAAGAGCTAGAAAGATAATCATTGAAAAGCAATCAGGGGAAAATCAGCAAGGGATGCAAGGGATTGGACTCCTCCACAATGAGTCTTCTTGAATTCTAACTACTTCCTATATTAAGACTAAATACAGAAATCTAACAGAGTGGTTTTTCTTGATATCTTGACCATGAGAAAAATGCAGCTCTGGATGGTTAATTACTGAAAGAAGAGAGGACCCAAGAAAATCAAGATGCAGGAAGATTTGCTCACTCACAAGTAGGAGCCTTATAAACAAGACAATCAGTATGAATAGAAATTGGGACGGAAGAAAAGGGGATAAAGGAATTCAATACTGCATCTGCATCTGCATCTGATGATGTTATCTAGTTTGGTAATGAAATGTCTAAAAGAAAACAACCAAGCTCAGAGAGCACCAAGAATCCCACAGTTCAACCCTGAACTATAGATAATTCTCTTCAATAAGTAATTTATTGTTCTCTGGAAGGATCACCCTACTGCAACTTTAGAAAGAAATCAACTGTTAATACCAATGGTTACCTAAAAGTCATTAAGCATATTACCTGTGGTTTTTGTCTTTGAATTGGAGGAAGAGTTGACATCGTTTGTAAACTAAATGACTCAGCATAAGTTGACCATGGAAGATCTATAGCATTTTTCTCAATCTTCTTTTTGTGCTTCAAAGGTTTAGCTTTCTTTAACTGCATTTCCCACGGATCAGGTAACTTTCGATAGGGTGAATTATATATGCCTGCAATCTAAAACACAGTATTATTTTGTCAATATTTATTCAAATTGTATCAATGAAATCTATATAAATAATTTTTTAAAAAAGTGTTTACGCTTAAAACAGAAAGGACAACAAATATGTTTATGTATATAGTTGGCTTTTCACATCAACTACAATTCATTTTTTGAACTAATTTTTTCATAGTTTTCAAAATTCTTTCTTTAGGACTTTCCATTTCCATTGGACTTTAGATACAAAATTCAATGCTGTAGTGTAGCAGAAAGATAAAAATTACATGCTGTTGTTACCTTACATGATGTATACATGTAGCCCTTGACTTATGACTGTAATGGACCCTGGAATTTCCATCATAAGTCACAAGTCAAGGCAACCACATAACCGATTTTATGAATTATTTTTGTGGCAGTTGTTGAGCAAACTCAATAATATTTAAGTGAACAAGTCAGTAAATTTTGTTACTAGGTCATTAATTTTACTTTTTCAGCCAGCTCCATTAATTTCATAATCCATTCTTCTGTTTTAGGAGTTCACATATCTTTTCACCTATGTGCATATGTAAGTTGTGCTGTTGTTATCCCATATTAGAACTAAGTCACATGTTTCTTCTCAATCTTTGTATCCATCTTGTTTATCCATTCGTTAAGCAAACACTACAGTCAATAAGCAAATCACTGTATTCCTATGGGTGATTTTTTTCCTGGAACCTAGCTAAAAAAGCTGAAATGAGCACCGGAGGAGGGCTGTCATAACTATGAATGGTTGCTAAGTGACCAGCTGTAAGTTAAGGATTATCTGTATTTCCTCACACTTAGAGTAGCTATAAGATCACAGAAACACGTCTTAAATAAAGTCAAATTAGTTGTCCATCTAGTCCAGTATTATGTATTATGATAGCCTTATGCTCTAAAAGAGATTCTTCCCCTCCCCGACATTATTTCTGCATTCTATTCTTTATGATAGGGCGGGATAGAGAGGCTGGAGGAGGAACTGACGTGGATTCCTAGCTCCACACCTGTTGTATGATAGCATAAATATTAAGTTCCATTCAAACTGCTGTTATCACTTCTTAAAGGAACTAAGGAAGGCACTGGTTAATCTGACTTAAGGTACCAATAATTTTAACTAGAGAAAACATCTGAGAGCTTCTGCACACAAAAGAGGTGTTACATCACATTGTTATATCTCTTCTGTGATTCAAGAACACTGGTAGTGTACGGTAAATCAGTTCTTCAGACAATTTTGTTTCCATTGCTGATTTTGGCACATAGGAATGCCTGAAAAACTTCTAGTTAATTGACAGCATTCTAAAAAGAACCACTCATTATAAAGGGTATCCTATATACATCTGCTTGTAAACCTGTCAACAAAAGAAGTCAACAAAACTAGACACAATATTTTTTTTTACCTATTTCAGGAGATAGGGAAAGTCTAAATGAGATTTTGTAGGCTGTCATTTTGGTTAAAATTGATAGAATGATTTCAGTAATACTGTATGTTCTACTTCATTGATAAAATACCAACAATAAATTTTGAATAATAAACACAATCCACAGCATCTTATACATAATACCTCTTTTACTCATGTAATTTAAAATAAAGAATTAAAGAATTCTTATATCTGTCTTCAAAGAGTATGTGCTCCTAATAATTGTATCTGTCATTTCCTGGTTTACACACACTTTAGGTGTCAAAATAGAATTCTACACTGCATTACAGAAGTGACTATAAAATAATTTATATACAACTATGATTACTTAGTTATCCTTCTTATAATAATCCATATAGATTAATTTGCCCTTTTATCATTTCCAAACTTATGTTTTATTTATGAATTTATGCTTCTGTGAAATTATTCACAATAACATTGAGGAATCTCTTTTTGGTTTACTTATCCATTGTTTACATTCCATCTTTCTATGGGTTAGCTAAATCACAGTTTGATTTATTTGGCTTGCACTAAGTGCAAAGCCTTCAAGATGGTTTATTCAACAAGCTAGCATTTTCTATGGTTTAACATGTAAATCAGCCTATATGAAGATTAAGTAAGAACAAAGACTGACTCTTAATGGATCACTTTATCTACAAAGCCATTTTGTTTCCTATTCCTATTCTTTCTAATTAAAATTATAGATTTTCTACCCCCACCCCTGCCAGAATAAAGTCCCCAGTAGTGTGGGGAGAACATGACACATTTCTTTCTGTATCCATGTCTTCCCAAGCATTTCTCACAAGAGCCCTTGTCAAACCTAGCTTTCTAGACATCATTTTTAGGAATAATTTTCTGAAGTGACAAACACTATAGGGAAATCTGTGCTAACAGTTAAAAAACCTACAACTGAGTTATTTGCAGTACTGTCATGCTAACTTCCAACTCAATAAGACCAAAGAAATCTCTGGGGAAGACTCTGCTAATAGCTTCTCACTGACCTCCTTGAAGCAGTCTTCTGCTGAATAGTGCACAGTGGTGAATATGGCAAATGAGGTGTGAAAGCTCTGTGGTATTCCTTCCTCACTTAAAAAAAACCCTATGATACTGATTCACTAGAAAAAGAAAAATGGAGCTACACAAACTATTTCTAGTTTTCTGCCCTAGAATTCTCTCTTCACCCATGCATGATCCATAAGCATTATTAATTTTATCAGAGCCTGAGCTTATGAGCAAATGTATCATTTGTTATTCAGCCATCCTTAGCATTACATTAATATTTTGTATCATTTTAATGTTTCATTTTGCTTTCTTCATATAATTTTAATCTTGGTAATGAGAATGGTATGCAAATAAAAAAGAAAGGATTTGCTGGGAAGAATCAGGTTAAATGGATATCATGTGTAATATTTTCAGTCCTATGGGTTTTTTTCCAAACTGAGCAGATAATTTGTAAAGATCCATGTTCCCAATTTCCCTTTGATGATAATAAAAAGTTATGATATTTGCTTTGATACATGGGGATTATTAACATTGCTTAAAAACAGAATACTATATTAAGAAAGAATATGTTTTTTGGCTGATGGCTGCCTAACATACAGAAATATAATAGAAGCAGAGTTACCAGTTCTCCAATGTTCTGCTAATTGCGCAGAGACTGAGATCTTTTGAGTATGCAATCAATTGATTCAGAGACAAAAATATGTCAGCGTACATAAAAACTTTAGCTACTGAAAATTCTAATAGGTGCTTAACAACAGCTTCAAAATACATTTTAAAAAGCATTCATAGAAACCTTTCTTGCTCAAAAATAGGAGTTAATTAAATGCTTGCAGAATATCAAAGTAGCCAATTCAGATTGAACAGATCATACTTGTGTTATATGTGGAAGGAATGAGTATTTAAAAGCCCTTTTTTAATACACACCTAATCTACTGTAATTAGTCTGAGATAATAGGACATTAACCTATAAGGTTTAACCATAGTGTAGCTTGTCTAACTATGGTTTGCTTATCTAAACTTATCCAAGAAAAGCTTTTTATTTTCTAGCTCATTTTTTTTAAATGGAACATTGTAATAGTTTGCCTATCACTTATTTCCCTTTAAACATTAACTATTATGTGTGAATTTAAAAGCTTATCGTTAGTTTGGTTTTTTTGTGTGTGCAAGGTAACGGTAAGAAAAACAGATATTTTCATTTCCATCTTAGTTTGCTTGACAAGAGCCTGTTCCCACCTTCCTAAGCCTCACAAATCATAAAGCCTAACTTCTCTTCTTCTATTAGAAGAAAGGGAGATTTAAAGGGATCACAACAGTTATAATAGCATCTCAGCTTGAAGACATGAACAAAACACCACTTCACTCCCTATGGGATACCTTGACTTTTTCATCCCCAGAACTGAAGATAAATACCTTGAAAAGATAAATACCTTGAATTTTTATTTCTTTTGGGAAGAATATCTTCTGAAAGTTATTATCTTGATCTTTTTTATTTTGTTTTGTTTTGTTTTGATCATTCCAAATCATAACTGCAAGATCCAACACTGACCAAAAATAGGTATTTCTAGTTGAGATGTCCTTCTCATACATAGACCAATCATTATAGTCCTTAGCATAATAAAATGTACATACTGTATACAGTTAGAATAATGAATTTGTTAAGTTGTTCAGTGGAACAACCCGCTTCCAGAAGTTGTGAATGCTCCAACATTTGCCTGAAATGGTATAGGGTTTTCTGCCTAAGCATGGGGTTGGACTAGAAGACCTACAAGGTCCCTTCCAGCTATTCTATTCTAT
>JAEANM010007075.1:0-18046 GCA_017656035.1 Myanophis thanlyinensis
AATAAATAAATAAATAAATGTAAAAGCTTAAGAACTCAAACAATACACTTAATATATTAGAAAGTTAGAAGAGGCATTTGTTTGATAGGAAAGTCTGCTTCCAAATGTTGTGTTCTTAGCCCTCTATATTTTCAACTATTTCAAATTTGAAACAGAAACAACCTTTTTTCTGAACCAGAACAGATTTTGTACCATTATCTAAAGTACTCATGAACTGAATTCACTTTGTGGTATGCAGAACTTCACTGAACATCTCCATCCTTTATGCTATGCAGGACATATTGCTCCTCCTTCTGACTTTCTATTCATATATTGTGAATAACCCTAACAGAAGATCATGTAACCAGCTTATACAAAGACTTTCAGATAAACGAGAACCAAGCAGCATATGAGTCACATGAAAATCTCTGTGATACTACTATAAATAGTTCTCTTATCATTTTCAAAATATTCAAATAGCATTCTTTCAAAATTAAGAATGAGCATTAAGTGAGAAATTAATAAAAATCAATGTTTTAAATAATATATTTGACATATTACTTTTATTTTAAAGACGTAAATATTACATTTCTTATAGAACAAACAGATGAGTATAACTTAAAGATAAAGATATTGGTAATATTGGTACATTTTATTTCTTAACAGAATCACTACCTCTACAATTGAGGTAAAGGATCATTCCCCTGAGTAATGAACCATTTTGATCATTTCTCAAATTAATTAATATTATTCCTAGGAAACATTGGCATTTCAGTTTCACCCGATGAAAATAAGTTGCTCCAATCTGCCCTAGGAAACACACTTTTAAGACAAGCCAGCAATATGTTCTTTATGATATTCAAGTCAGAAAGCTTCCTGGATGAGTGGCAGAGAGCTTAATGGACAAAGAAAACTGAGGAGACTACCAACCAAACTTTTGACTTGACAAGAAGGTCATCTGGAAATCTCCCATATCAGGTAGATGTGTATTCTGTCACCACATTATTATCAAAAGCTTTAAGGAGCCAATAAACTAAGGACTGGTAACATGGTATCTACCAATGCTATAATACAATTCTCCCCTAGACATATCTACATCACCACAAAATTACATTAAAAATATCCAAACTTAACTGAGTAAGCAAACAACTTTAGCCATCTCTCCTTCAATTCTGGCTACATTTTAAAAAGGGCTTTTCTCTTTTGAGACACATGACATATGAAGCATATACATCTAAACAAACAAATAACTTTAGCTGCCTCCTCTCATTTTTAAAACTATTTTTAATTCTGCTTTGCCACATGCACTAGACTTCACTCATACACTACTACGGATCAAATTTTAGGAGCCATTAGTTAGGAAATACAGAATTAGAAGCCTTAATTTATTATTTGTATCAGATTTTTTAATTGCTCTGATTTAAATTAATCCATCCTATCTTCAAGCTTTGGTTATCAAAGATAAGCAAAACTTCTGAAGGTAGACTCCGTACCAAGGTCATCTTTCAAAAGTTTTAGTTAGTCCCAGTTCAGTTTAATACTGTACTGTATTTCCAAACGCCCATCAAAAAAGCTCCCTTCCTCATCAAAGAATAGGCAGCTTTTGCTAGGTGCAGTCAATATTCATATACTATTAAGATTCTGTTTCCTGTAATCCTTAGTGGGACAAAATGGTGCACTATAGAGCAAAAGCTTTTGATCCAAGGTATCTCAACTAGCTAACTTACATAATGCATCTAAAATATGTGACTCCAATGGAAATGAAATTTAGCAAACTTTACAAAACATTTTAGGATATAAAAATTATGATAAAACAGTTTATGAGCCCTGGTGGTAGAGAATGCAACATTGCAGGGTAACTCTATCCACAGCCAGGATTTTGATCCTGACTGGCTCAATCAAGCCTTCCATCCTTCCAAGGTCGGTAAAATGAGGACCCGGTTTGTTGGGGAAAATACTGTATGCAGATGTTGTAAACCATCCAAAGTGTGCTATAAAGCAGTATGGATGGTATTCAGGCAGGGTGGATTTGATTTAAATCAAGTCAATTTCAATCACTAGTAAAAATCAACTTGATTTAAATCATAATTTTTAAAGAGCAGCTGTCATCTCTGTCCTGCAGCAGCTCCTCCTCTGACCTGCAGTTGACTCACTGACAGTCCCAATATTGCAAAATATACAGCCTCATGCTGTATAATTAAGCTCCATTTCATGCTGAATAAACCAAATTATTAATGTATCTTAAATAGAAAACTATATTTAGATAAGATTTTTACTCCAAAAGCATTTTATTAAAATAAATTTGATAAAAATAAAAAAAAATCCAATTTAAATTTTAAAAAATTCAATTTTTTTGATTAAAAAAAAAATCATTGATTTTTATCCACCTTGTATACAGGTTGACTTACTACCATAATTGAGCCCAAAACAAAACAGCTGTAAAAGTGAATTTTGGACCATTTTCTTGCCACAATTGTTAAGTGAATCCCTGCATTGGTTAAGTTAGTCACCTGGTTGTTAAGTGAATCTGGCTTCCCCATTGACTTTGCTGGTCAGAAAGTAACAAAAGAGGATCACATGACCCCAGGATACCACAACTGTCTATAAACGAGTCAGTTGCCAAGCATCTGAATTTTGATCATGTAACCAAGGAGATGCTGCAACAGTCATGTGAAAAATGATCATAACTTACTTTTTTCAGTGATGTTGTAGCTTAGAGCGGTCACTAAATTAACTGTTGTAGGACTACCTGCATAGGTTTACAGTCATTTCTATTGCAATGACATAATATAAAATGTCATAAAACATTTCCTGTGCCAGTGTTTGACTGTGTTATATAGTTCCACCTGGGCTATTTTCAAAGGCGATGCATCTCTGAGCGTATCCCAGTTTTTCCAGTGAAGGCAGTAGATTAGAAGCGCCATAATTATTGAAATCATTGAGGAATCTGGTAAGAAAATATCCGTGAAAGAGTGACCCAAGAGGTCATTGGGTTGTCTAGTCTCATATACAAACGTTGCACTTCAAATTGCTCATGGTTTAAAAATATAATAACTAAAATAGCCAGGCACGTTTTTATTTAAATACGCAATATTACACAAAGTCTTCACCTACCAACAGCTTCATTTAGCAATGGTCTGAAATTACAACAATGTAAAAGAAAAGGCTGTGTGCCCAATCCTCACATTTACAACCACTGCAGCATTGTACAATCGCATAATTGCCATTTGGACACTTTGCAATTGGCTTGCAACAAGCAGTTAACAGAGAAGGTGGAAGTAAAATCATAAGTCATGGTCACATGGTGTTTCATTAAGCAACCACAGTGCTTGGCTTAACAACCAAGAAGTAAATTGTAAATCCTCTGCAGTCCATGCAAAGATTTTGCCAGATCCAACTGTGGTCTAATCAATGACTATCTGTTTTGCTCAAAATAGTATTTTTCACTCCAAACATGAACTGTAAAATCACTACTATATAGTGCTAGTTCATACTGGCTGAAGTTGGTACGGTTCAATCAATGTGTTAGGCCTTGTTACTGCCCTTCATTGCTGTCCATCATCTATTCTCTCCTTTTGCTAGAGTTTTTAGATGAAGAAAAACTTATCTTTCTCTTTTATTATTTCCTAACTGAAAAACCTACAATGTTTTCTGAGGAAATCCTGAAACACCTTAGGGCAGTGGTGGCAAACCTTTTACTTACCAAGTGCCGAAAAGTACACGCTTTGTGTGTGCCATCCGCACTTGCATGCAGCTCCTCCATGTGCGCTGCATGTGCAACCGCATCATCTGCGCATGCAAGCTGCTTTTGCACGTGCAGTGCACACACTCTGCACGCAGGCACTCACACACACATGAGCAATTGCATGTGCATGTGCATGCACAGGAGAGCTCCAAAGGCCAGCTGGATTTCCTGCTGCAATCGTGCACATGCACAGCAGATGCCCAAAGACCAGCTGGGTCTCTGCAATCATGCATGCATGCATATACAATCACATGTGCATGCTCAGCTGGAGGTAACTTGGCTGATAGCTTGTTTGCCCAGCAAGATGGCTCTGCATGTCACCTGTGGCACCCGTACCACAGGTTCGCCATCACAGCCCTAGGGAAAAAGAGTTCATGCAATATCTTGTGATTAGCCTGATTTCCAGCCAATTATTGCTATTCTCAGGCTCAGCAGATGGCAGCTTCCACCAGACCAAGTCAGGAGTCAAACTATATAAGTAGTTCGCGACTTATGACCACAATTTCCATTGCTAAGCAAGACTTAAAAAAAATCGATAAATTTTGCCCCATTTCACAACTTCTCTGGCCACAGTGGTTGTTAAGTGAATTACTGCAGTTATTAAGTTGGTAACATGGTTGTTAAGTGAACCTGGCTTTCACATTGACCTTGCTTGTGAGAAGGTTGCAAAAGGTAGTAACATGACCTGGGACATTACAACCACCATAAATATGTGCCAAGTGTTGCCAAGTGTCCGAATTTTGATCATGTGACCATAAGAATGTGCGTTTTTCACACTCCAGTCATGTGAAAAATGGCCGTAAGTCGTTTTTTCAGTGCCGTTGTAACTTAGCTCACTAAATGAATGGTTGTAAGTTGAGGACCACTTGCATTTGGAGGGGAGACTACAAGTTTAGTTTCTACAAGTTAAAAAAAAAGACATCCTGCAAAAAGGCACATGCCATTTGCGTTCTACTACAAGAAAACGGCACAGATGCATTCACTCAAAGCTTTTTTTCTTCTCTTCTTTTTGCTATCCTGAGTGGAAGAAATATATACTCCTACTGTCCTAGAAAACATTTAGTGAAATAGCCTTTTAACCCCAGCGCCTATGGAGAACCTAAATAATCTCTAAACCCTCTTACTTAGCATTGGTAAAGGGGGGGTCATAATGAAAGGCTTTCACAAGTGGCCAGAAAGCAAGCCAAAAAAACCCAAAAAAATACCCCAACCCACTTCTATTTCATATGTAGATGTTTTGAATGCCAGAGGTCAACTTCAGAAAATATTTTCTGAGTCACTGAGGGGGACGGGGAGGTTATTCAACCCTGTTAAGAATCATCTTACTCTGATTTAAAAAAAAAACACTTCTGATTCATCAGAAAAACCCTCTACGTACATCCCTTTTCAGGAAACCTGAAGGTGGGAGGCAGACTCACACATGCTTCACTGTGACATGAAAGCAAGCCAGCCAGCCGGTGGGAGGATTGCATCTGAAACACCACGACACCCTTCTCCCACAGCCTTAATTAGCTTTGCAGGGGAATACACATCTCACATCATCCTCCCAAGCTCTTAACAACCAACATCGTGACACCAGCCTCTTCCTCTGTCAGCTAAGCAATTATGCAAATATTACAGTCTCTAGCAGTCCCCAGGTTTTTTATCACTATGATGCACACGTAGCTTATCCAATAAACTCTGGATCTATGTGTAGAGTCATAAATTGGCTTTATAATTTTTTTTTTAAAGAAACTCCAACTATTACTCATCATTCCAACCCAACATGACTAAGAAAATGAGAGAAACAGAAAAGAAAAGCAGTGTTGGGACTACCACTGGGGGAATTTTGTTCAAATATTCATGTAGCCATGAAAATCAACTAAGCTTCCTCTCTTAAACGATGGTAGTTCACAAAGAAAGGGAAGGGGGTTAGGAAAAAAGGGATTGATTCACCGTCAGGAGCTTTTTCAAAAAATGAAGTACAATTATAATAAACAGCTTAGCTAGTTGGCTATTCTGGATAACTAGTTGTCAAATTGATATTCCATCCTTAGACACTGGAAAAAATACTGAATTTCTAACAGGCACTGCCAATATAACTAGCAGCTCCTATGAATCTGGAACTTGAAATAATTCAACATACAAACAAAATCCTTGCTGGTAACTTAGTAGCAGAATGCCTACTAGGCAAACAAAGGTCCAAAGTTTAATATTCTGCTTCTCTGTTTTATAGCTCTTCCATTAGCAGAGCTGGTAGAAACCTTTCAGTGATCTAGGAGATCTGGCAAGATCGGGCTAGAGTCCACTAAGATTAAGAGAAAATAGTCTGCCACATTGTTTTAAAAAAAAAAAAAAAACCAAACCTGGAAGATCTGTATTATGTCTTGTACAATCTTAGGTACAAATGGGATGATAAGTGCTAACACTGCAGGGGTCTTCAGACTTGGCAATTATGTGACTTGTGGACTTCAACTCAGCTTTTGCTGGCTGAGGGATTCTGGGAGTTGAAGTCCACAAGTCACATAATTGCCAAGTTTGAAGACCCCTGATTCACAGTATGCTCCATCTTGCAAAGAGGCTATTATCAGGAACTGCTTTTATGGCAATGCAAAAAATACAAATAAAAAATAAGACAGGACCGTGTATGAGGTTGGCTATGTGCTTCCAAAGAAACTGAAATTTCTTCTCCAGTCTCCTGAGGTGTCGTGTTGCCAAAAAAATCCAAACCTGGCCCTTTTGTATGGAACACTCTCGTCACCTGCCACATATAACAGGCAATTCCCACTTTGCTGCCTGCAAAACCAAGAAGAACTAGAGCAGTGAAACTAAGAGACCTTCTGTTGACGTCAGAGAGCTACGATCCAAAACCACAGCAGACCTCCCCCCCTTTTCCCCTTGATGCCAAATAGCTTCTATACCAGAGGAGTGGGGGTGGGAGGGAGAAACAGAGAGAGGGAAAGAAAAAATAAAAGTTTTCATTTGACTACAGTACAATATTCTTCTAGTTCCTTTGGTTTCCAAGATTATTTTCCCAAAAAAAGAAAAAAAGATTTTGCATATTTCTGCTGCAATGGTTTGCCTTGCTCTCTCTTTCTGCAGCCATTCCAGTGTAATTTGGAGGGGCGGGGTGGGGGGTGGGGTGAGGCTCCCAATGCTGGGAGTTTGACATTTGGAAAGAAAATACTTCTTGACACAATTTTTGTGGAATGCCCTGTCGTGAGATATTGTGATGTCAAAGGACATTAGATTTGAAAATGAATTATAGACAAAATGAGAGCCCAACTCACAGGGTTGTTGTTGTTGTGGGGAGAATAGGAATAACTGCTGCCTGGAGTTATTTATAATAATAACAGCAGGATAGAAATAAAGAAAATAAGATGAATAAATAAATATAGAGGACTAATTAAGCTGGTAATGATTAGCTTAAAAAAATCACTAAACAGATATTTCAGCTAGGTAGGCTGTAAACTTGTGAATTTTTCAAGAATATTTAGGTTGCCTATTGTTGGAAACCAGATAGGCTGATTCAGCAGAGATCTTGCAGATTTATTTGGTGATCAATAAAGACAGCAATTGTCCAATCCCAATAGACTACGTCACATTACTACAACAACAACAACAAAAACAGATTCTGAAATGAGTCAGGTTAATATCCATAGCAGAAGTATCAGATTCTAATACTACAGAACTGTCACACTCAAGACTTGAGATCCCAATAAAATAAGTATTCTGTCCTTAATACATTGCTACAACTTCCACAAGAGCTCAAGTAGACTTACACACTGAATGCACTCCATTCATCAGTAGGAACTATTTTGTGGGAAAACCAGTCAAACCAATTGCAGACAGTTGCCAAGGAGCAACCGAAGCATATTAATTCCCTGGGGACTTATGGCAGGCACCACAGCACAGCAGACATTTTATGGCTCACACCTTTAGTGAATAAAGGGAGAATAAAATTCTGAAATGCTTGCATTAGTTTCTAAGAAGCAATGGATAGAAAAATATAGTCCTCTTGATATCACTAACCTACTATAATGTTAATCACAGTAAAGAGGCTTCTAGATCAGATAAACCACTGGACTGATCTATTAGAGATGAAGAAAAAAGCTTCTTTGCACCAGGCCAGATTGTATTTTGCCTAGCTAGTGGATTTTGTCTTTTCTGGCTGGAAACAACTTTACAACAAAAAAGAGTTCCTTTTTTATTATTTTCTGATTCTTTTAATTGCACTTTTTTCACTACATTGCGCTGAGCGACAGGTCTTCACCTCATGCTTAGAAAAGTATATCATATTTTTTGCTATATTTTCCTTTAACATATGTTGTTCCAGCTTTGGAAAAAGAAAACCAAAATTTCAAACATTATCAACATTAGTAAAACAGGAGTGTACTTTTAAAACTATGTTTTGTAATGATCAAACCTTAAGCAAAATATGCTCTGCGGAAATGATTCCAGTACTCAATAGAGATTCTAATGTAACTACATGCCTAGTAAGATCTGCAGAATTTAGTAGCACTTACTCCCATGTACATTTACTTAGGACTATAGCCAAGGTGGACAGCAATTACTGTAGGCTTTATACTGAAATTAAAAGTAAAGTAAAATGCACATAAGTTATGGGTGCACCTCTCTCTCTCTCTCTCTCTCTCTCTCTGAGATGGGGAGGGAAGAAATGGAGCTGCCCAAGCAGGAAAGACCACATTAACAACTCCAGAGACTCCATGGTCTGTGGGAATGGCAGCCAAAAATAGCTCATCCTTCTGAATAAGCAGGAAGTTTTAGAAACTAGATAACTAAGGACCCAAGATGACATAAGACCAATGATAGCACATTTTATTCATCTTGCCACACAAAAAAAGCTATCCTAATTCTTTGTGTCATCTGCTAAAATGCATTAGAAATATGCACGCCATATGACTTTCTGGCAGCTCAAGATCAGGTCACTGAAATTCAATAGCAAAATACCTCATCTAGTGCAACAGTATGGCTTTTGCTTAACTTTGAGCTTGGGTGGCTCTTTGGTTGAAAGTGGAAACAAACACATAGCCTTTTTGAAGCAGTATGTTTCCATTCCCACTCTTAATCCCTCCCCAAGGTTAAAAATCAGGCTGAATATTTTCAGCCCACCTCAGTAATGCATCAGGTAGCCATTTTTGACCAGCTGGTAGGCAGACAAGCTATGGTCCCTCTCCTGATGCCAAAAAAAGATTCCCAGTTCTGACCTGCATCATTCAGATTCAATGTATTGCACATTGTACCTTCTTTACACTGTGAAATATGGAATACAAATAGAGAAATGCCACACAGTGCAAGAATAGTCAAACAGTTCCATGCCAAGTTCTTTTTAAAAATACCATACTCCCATTCTCCAACAAGAATGCAATTCCCCACCCCTGCTAAGTTAGCAAACACATGGTATGGCAAGTATGTGAAGATTTACACATACACAGATCTCTCTCTCTCTCTGACACCCCCACAAACACATTCTGTATTCATAAGTGTCATTTCCCAGGGCCGCATCATTACAAAACACAATGATTCATTAGAAAAGGTTAGCCAAAATTTGTGAAATGTGTAAAATATTATGCAGCTAAGGCATTACAAAAATAAAATGAAGCGTCATCACTGATGTGTGCAGTAACCAAATATGGACTGCAACTATAGAATTAAGAAGAATGAAATTTGTGCATTTATCACTAAATAGAGGAAAGGGAAATTTGCAAAGAATTCTTTATTTAGGTTTCAGTTCTATCATCCTCCTCCCACTACTGTTTAAAATACAGGAAACCGAAACATATTCCTCATTCATTAGTCAGAAAGTTAACTTTACACATTCTTCTATGTTTCAGCCCAAAGCAATTTAAAAAATGTAAGCCTGAAAAAAGGCAGTAAAGGAAAAGCTAATTAATATTTCAATTATTTTATTTAGTTATAATCAGTCTTCTACCTCTCTTCAGAATTCTGTTAGCTAGAGTAGAAATAATATCCTAGTCTTTATACAAACATTCTAATGAATACAGAAATAATCCAAATTATAATTCCAAATTATAACCCTTCTTATGTAGTATTAAACCCACTATCTGGTATTTAAAGTGCTTAGAAAAAGAAAAGAGAAAAAGAGATAAGTCTTTAATCAATAGTAATTCAACATGAAAATATAAAACATGACACTGTTGAACAGGGCTACAGACAGATATTATGGAGTGTAGAAAAGACAGAGAGGGTGGAACAGAATGGAGCAAATATTGTTTGGGTGTGGACAGGGAGTATCTGTAAGTAATGAGTCACCCACAACAGGAAAAGTAGGATTATTTTAAAATGGCTGGCCTGGGACGTAAGGAATGTTTGCAAGTTAAAAAAAAAGTGACAGGGTGGGGAATACCAAAGAGTTGGCAGAGAACCAAGAAAGCAACAACACAGTGTCCTGAGGGAGACCAGCTATCTGTGGGTCAACTGAGGGTTTGGGGGCTAAAGCAAATTCCAAAGTTTGACAGGCAACAATTGAATTGTAAGAAAGACACCCCATCTCTGAAGATAGATTATCACAATAGAAGTGAGAATAAAAGAATAAAATAAGTCCTAAGGCAATGGAAAAGCTACATTGAATGTAGACAGCTGTCCATCAGGAATGCAGCTCTCTCTGCAACCATAAACCTGAATTCATCAAGAAATTTAGTTAAGAATAGATGACCTTCAACAGTGATTCCAACTTTGCATTGCTATGATTAACAAACAAAAAATAAAGACTGCAAAGGTGGCATCAAGAACACAAAATATGTAAATACAGTACTTTCAGCAGAATGTAGAGCTATTTTGCAAGAATAAACCAAAGTTTCATCAAATCCATAATCCTGTTTTCCACTGTGGCTATGTTTGTCACACACAGCCTTGGTTAACTGAACTAAGGTATTAAAGGTTAATTCTATTTCCTGAATTCCCATAACATATATGGCAGAATTCACACAACACATTTAAATGTCATACTGTATCTACTCTGAATGCAGTCAGTAGTTTTGACAAAATGTTTCCAACAATCCTAAAGACTCTCTCATAGTTGAATCCAAATTCAAGAGATAGACTATCCTTAAGACAGTTTATCTTTTGAACTCCTTGATAAGAATAAACATGCTTATTCTGCATTGTCTAACTTCCTTGTAAAAATATGTACATTAGAAGCTGTTGCATACAGATTGTGATAGCAAATTGTAAAAACTGTGTGTTAAGAATGAAAGGAAGTTTTTATTAAGGTGATCAATCAAAAGGAAAACCTAAAGTCTGAGAAAGGAAAGTAGAAGAGAAAACAGTACATTTTCAGAACACATACTGTACTAGCACGAAGAAAATTTGGCAGCAATGCACGTAGCTAGAGGACAACTCCAAATATATCTGGTTTAGAAGACGGTTGAGAACTTAGGTTATGAAGAGGTCAAGCCAGGACGAGTGCCTGGGACAAAAAAAGTCTGGGAGGATGAGAAAAAATGGTGTAGTAGATAGATGAGGAGAAAATATTGAAAGTGAAATTTCATGATTATTTTCTCCTTCATTAGAAATAAAAGGAACTAGAAGGGAGAGAGCAAGGGTGCTAGCACCCCTCAGTTTTTCTATCACAATGCAATCAGGTCTCCCCGTTTTCCTATACCTTACATAATAGTCCCATTATGCAGCCAAACCAGGGGGGGTCTTTGCACCTATTTATAATAAATGTTGCACAAAAACATGCTATTTTCCCTTTAGCAGGAATTCAGCAAGGCAATTCTCTCACCGGCTGGATTCCCTCCCCATCATCTTAAATGAAAACCTGGCCGAAGTGACACCCGACAGCTGCCTGTCAATCCATCCTCCCCAACTCAAGTTTTTACAAGGCGCCTCACTACAATGACAGCCCATTATTTCGCCCTCCCTCCACCTTACTGTAACACTCTTGTTCTTTTCCCACGAGGCTCGACCTCATCACCCCATTTCGCTTCAAGTCTCCAGTTCCCTCGTACAAAAAATAAAATAAAAATAAAAAATAAAAATAAACCCTTGCCATTCCCACTCTGCACCTTTCCCAAACTTTTCTCCCCCCCCCCTTCATTTCTAACAACTCCCAACATGCGTGCCATCCCATGACACCGAATAAGTGTACCCGGGTTTCTCTTTTGGATTCCCTCCCCCCCCCATCCCCAGATTAATTTCCTCTTCCAAATTCCTTTTTACTTTATTAAAATTATTTCCGCAAGGTTCCCCCGTCTCTCTCTCTCTCTCAAAAGAAAAAAAGGCATTTCCCCTTCTCATTTCCTACCGTGCCCATAAAAGTAACCCTCCTGGGACTCCCAGCTCCTTCGGAAGGACCCCCCCCCACCCATTCCCGTGACACCCCCGATCTCCTTCATCTCCAACCCCCCCCCCCCACCCAACCGGGGCGCCCAAGGGCGACTCTCCTCTCTCCCGCACACTCACATAAACGGGCAGGGGCCAGGGGTAGACGGCCGGCTCCGCTCCCACTGGCGACTTCAGCCTGAGCTCCAACCTCTCGCCCATGCTGGCGGCGGAAGAGAGCGAGCAGAGCAGAGTCTCTGATGAGAGGATAGGTCAGCTCGGGGCGGCAAAAGGAAGCAAGTGGCGGCGGACCCGCACCATGCTAGAGCGGCGGGGCGGCGGAGAGCGAAACGGCGGCGGCGGCGGCGGCTGAGGAGGACCAGCCCCGCGAGCGAGCGAGCGAGCGGCCGCTCCTTCCCTTCACGCGCTCTCTCTTCTCTATTGTCGCTCGTGCCGGGCCGGGCTTTTCGTCAGCAATAGCAGCAGCAGCAGCAGCCGCGCCGCCGCCATTTTGGGCCGCCCCCGCCGGCGTCAAAAGGCAGGGGCCGCCCAGTGGAGGAGGAGGAGGAGGAGGTAATGATGAGGGCGATGACGGTAACAGCGTGAAGGGAGAAGGAAGGGCAGTTATTTAAAAAAAAAAACTTAAAAAAAAAAAAGCAAGCCCGTGCGGGCGGAGAACGTCAACCCAAAATATGTATGTCAGTACAGCTTTTATTGCTCGTCTTCACGTCCTTCACCACTCTTTTAAGAAAAAAATTACAGCTTCACGTAGAGAGGCGGCGTCGCGCGCGACGTAGGGCTGGGGGGGGCACGCACGTCCCAGATGTAAGTGAATTATTCGAAAGAGAAGCCTTAGGTGAAGGGAGGGGGGGAGAGAGGAGGAGGAGGAGGGACGCGCGCGCAGAACTAAAGCGAAACAGGCGCGCGGCGCCGAGATAAAAGGAAGAACGGCCGCCTTCGTCCTAGCTCACTTTCTGTTCGACCCCCCCTTCCCCTCCCCCTCCTTCCCTCACACCTACGCTCGGCTCTTTCCCCCATCCAGGCTTGGTTTTTTTTTTCTCCCCCTTCTGTGTACATTACGAAGGGGGTTCGGTGGATTAAAAAAAAGAGCGCGAGTCTCGGAGTGAATTGAATTTAAAAAAATTAAAAAAAAAAAAAGCGGGCCCGCATCTGTCGGCCTTGGCCGGAGCGCGCGCGCGCCTCCTTGTCCTCACTTGCCCTCGAGTGGAGAGGCGCCGGGCTGCGGCGGTCGCGCGCTCGCGCTTCCTACGCCTCCTCGAGCGGGGCCCCCCTCCCAATTTCCTCTCTCTCTCTCTCGGCGCGCGAACGCCCCCTCCTCACGAACCTTCTCCCCCCGCCCCCAAACGCACGAGGCGCACGAAGAAAACATTAACGGTCACGCTGAAATCTCAATGAGCCTCCCCCCCCAATCGTTACAGTCGTGTTTTCAAATGCGCCCCCCCGCCCCCAGACACACAAAGCGATTCAAATACACACGCGCGCACACGCACACGCACACGCACACACACGATTCCCCGGGCAATCCTACTCGCGAGGGAAGTCACGACGCGCACGTCAGATTTTCCTCAGGTATGTATGTATTCGACTTATAAATAGTAGGCACCCGCAACGCAGACTATGTTCACACGTAGAAAAGGGGGATTTTGGGGGGGGGAGGGGGCGAGGGAGAGACGTGGAAAAGATGACAAGGCAAGCCTGGAAAAGGTTGTGACTCCCTCTGCCTTAATTAAGCACAATCTGACCTTCTGAATGAAGGCGGATGCTTTTCCAGATGGAGAGGTTTCCTGTTTTGGGCTCATTTGGCTGGGTTTGGTCTCAAAATTGCCCTGTTGCTGTCAGGCTTTCCCCCCCGCGGCCGCCACAGAGATAAGAATATAATACACCATAATTAATGCTGTTAGCGATTCGGTGTTCATGCTGAGGAGTAACAGGGACATAAGGGCAATTGGATCCCTCGCTTTTTGCCCCGGGAAAAATGACCTCCTGCCGTATATTACACGTATTTACAAATAGCAAAAGGAGAATAAAAAACAGCGCTGGTGAAGTCATAATGCAACTCTTTATTTCTGTTGGAAACCTGCGACTTTGAGGTTAAAATACCAAATAATTCGTCATGTTTGCTGGCAGCTGCAAACTGGGGTCATCCTCGGAAAAGTCCAGGTAATGCATATATTTGGTGGGGGGGGGGAGAGAAATACCATTTTTTTCCGAATCTCAATGTGAATAAAATGTGAATTATCCTGGAAGTGGAAAAGTGTACATGTAGGAATAAAAATATATATATTTGTATACTAAGAATCTAAAAACAAGTGCTATTCTGCAGTGTTTTCCACATCAGTAATACTGGTACCCTATCCACTCTGTTCAAAACACAATATCAGAACTAGGCACAGGATTGCAGTTTTCCATCTATCTGTCTCTTTTGTTTACTGCTGTCTGGTTAGTAAATTTGAGATTTCATGGCACATTACAAAGGGAAATGGGGATGCTTGGAACGTGCAGGCAGATGCTCCCTGCAGCTGTTGGTACAGAACATTTGAAAGGAGACGTCATTGAGAAGCTGTTCAAACTGTGTCAGCGTTTCTTGCTGATAGGGAGTGAAGCATATCTATTGAGTCCCTCTGTAGCATCTGCTCAAGGACAATTCCAAAGAGTCCTATGTTCAAGATCACAACTATTTCTGCATGTGAATTTAAATAAACCAAGCTTTATTGTTGCATGGTTAAAGCTAAACAAAGTATAGATGGCACTGAGAACATTTCCTTTTCAAGTCCACAGCAAAATTTATCTATCAGTGCTCTCAAAATCCAAATCTAATGCTTTACATTTCAAAAATTTTCCACTTTTGCTTTTGAAACATATAACAGGCAATAAATACTACCACACCCTCTACACCTTTTTATTCATGGCAATACTGTAGTTTTAAATAGTTCTATGGCTATGTGAAATTGTTTTATATCAGAATTTAATATTACTGAAATTAAATATTTAACCTGCACTTCCTTCAAAATTCAAAGTAGTATACCAACTTCTACTATTTTATCTTCAAATGTTTCTATGAGATATAACAGCTTCAACAAAACTAAATTGTTTCAGGTTTAAATTCTGGTATTCACTGAATTTAGGAAAACACCCCCAACCCCAGATCCTTAGACTTGATTAATTCCCCCTTGATAATAAAATGACTCTAAAAGTTGGTTAATTTAGCTAAAGATACATATATCTTTTGCTTGGCTCAAAGTAGTCTCCAAAATTGGTGCTCTCTACATCTGTTGGAACTAAAGCAACTCCCATAACTTTTGGTCAGTATTACCTTTTAGCAGATTTCACGGGGGGGGGGGGGCATAAAGGTTTTGCTCTCCATATTACATAGCTTTACATACCTAAGGAGCAATTTGATTGAATGATATAATTGGCACTGTTTTAGCCTACCTTTACAGGTATAAATGAAAAATTAGTTTACTTCAGTAAGTTATGGTTCAGTTATGGTTCAGTTCATTATCCCCAACTAGTATAATGGGACTTACTGTAAGATTGGATTCAAACAATATATTTCATCAAAATTAAAAGATCATATTAAGGCTTAATATGTTGTATTGACCCACCATATCCCAGACATTGTCCATATTACATAAAACACTGTTAATATGTTTATTGCTTTCCTAAAGTCAAAATTATACCTTGGAAATATTCTATATCTAGAGCTTTTTTTCCTTTCATTCAATCATGTCTAATTCTCAGAGACTGCCCTAGACAATCCCTAGAACTTTTTTGGCAAGATTTTTCAGAAGTGGTTTGCCATTGCATCCTTCCTAGGATTGAAAATGACTAGAAAAGATTACCTAGTTGGCTTTGTGCCTTAAGTGGAATTATGACTCATAGTTTCTAGGCTGATGCCTTAATCCCTACACCAGATTGGCTTTCTGTAGAACAGTGAAGTCACAATCTGGAACAGTCGTCACACGAGTATAAGGAAATCAAAATTTGAAAGGTTCAAACATTAATCTTAAACTGTGGTTTCAATAAATCCAAAATGATAACTAGCACCTTCTCATTATTAGGAATTCAAAATTAAATACAATTTGACTGCTGCAGCCAGTCATTATTAAAAATATATTCTGGGCTTTGGCAGTGAATTTTTAATGGATAGACTTGGAGTTTGGGGGAACTTTTATCAGTCCAAATCTTTTTCTTGATACACAAAATAAGTCAATGGATTTTGTTATTTCCCCAGCAAAGCTGAGTGGCTAGAGGTAGTTTAACTGAATAGTTTTGTTGTGTTCATCTAAGAAATAAGCTTATTTCAACAATCCATGGCTTAATTATTTCACAAATTAGCCAGTAGAGCTATCTTTTCCAACATTGATGCTCCCCAGATTTGTGGTATCAGTGACTTGAGAAATGGACTGAAATATATAATGTAAAAATATATAATGTAACAGACAACAACTGTCTAGTCCTTTACTTTCTCTTAGGAAACAAAAATCAAATCCATAGTTTGGATATCTGGAATGGCAATAGTTACTCATGCTTTAGTCACCTCTTAATTAGGTTACTACAATGCTTTCAAAATGAGGTTGCCCTTGAAAACTGCTCAGAAGCTACTGCTGATCCAGAATACAGCAACATAGCCAATGATGAGATCACATTACGCCAATGTATTACTGCTGCTTTGTGAGCCGTACTTATTGCCATTATTTCCAAGTGCAATTTTAGGTGCTGATTATCACCTGTAAAGCCATTCATGGCATAAGCTAGGTTATTTGAGATTCCACCTACCTTCAATAATTTCTGCCTGGCCAGTAAGATCAGGTAGAGTAATCACTCCAGATCCCATGAATTAAAGAAAGTCTACAGGACTTAGGAAGCACACCTCATGATACCTGCACTGTGGAACAGCCCACATATCTATATTGCTCCCACTCCACTGCTGTTCTACATGTCTTTGAAAAATCTGGATTTGCGCCCTGTCTGGGGTTAGGATAACTGTCAATCCTCTATTAGTTTTATGTTGATCTGTTGTCTGTTCTGGATGTGGATGTCTTCTTTCTTTTGTTTCCTATTTTGGAGATGTAAACTACTAACACAGTCTTTGGAAGTCAGGCAGCCTCTACATCCAGTAAAATAAAATCTTGCAAAAAAGACTGTTGAAATAGTTGATTACAAATTGAATATGAGTCAGCAATCTGATGTGGCTCCAAAAACAGCTACTTCAACTTTAGGCTGTATCAGCTGAAATATCATTTCCAAATAAAGGAAATAATAATTTCATTTCATTTTGCTTTGGTCAGACCTCACCACAAAAACTGTTCCAGACATTACATCTAAAGAGGAATTAGAAATTAGAACAGTTCCAGGGAAGAGCAACAAAAATGAATGGGGGACTAGGAACTAAAGCCTACATGACATTCCAATTTAGTAATATAGGAAAATATTCTAAATAGAGTAATTCTGATAAAACTACTAGTAAAACTAATTAGCCAGAGAAGTGGTGGACCCCTCCACACTGGATATGTTTAAGGGAAGTGAAGTGATCTAACCAACAGTAAGTGTTTCGTTTTGGGTTTCTACACTGAGCAGGGACTTGGCCTCATCATTCTTTGAGTCTATCAACTAGGAATCTTAGTATTGGCCATAATGGCTGGGGAAGTTTAACTGTCTGTTTTCTCTAAATACAGGTGAAACTCAGAAAATTAGAATATTGTGCAAAAGTTAATTTATTTCAGTAAATGCAACCTAAAAGGTGAAATTAATATGAGATAGACTCATTACATGCAAAGCAAGACAGTTCAAGCTGTGATTTGTCATAACTGAGGCGATTATGGCGTACAGCTCATGAAAACCCCAAATCCACCATCTCAGAAAATTAGAATACTACATGCAATCAATAACACAAGAATTGTAGATAGAACAATATCAGACCTCTGAAAAGTATATATATGCATATGTACTCAGTACTTGGTTTGGGCCCCTTTTGCAGCAATTACTGCCTCAATGTGGCGTGGCATGGAAGCT
>JAEANM010007076.1:0-18045 GCA_017656035.1 Myanophis thanlyinensis
AGGGATTTGTTTATAAGTCTGGAGATGTATTCTGTGTTTGAATGTATTCTGTGTTTCTGTGCTTTGTGTGATTGTATCGATGGAGACTCATTCAGTTTCACTGCACGTGTTGTGCATTGACAATAAATGTTTGAATTGAATTGAATTGAATTGAATTGATCCAAGTTATAGTTGTCTCAAAGGTGCTTTTTCAAAAGGCAACTGGCCACTTATCCCCTGCCTCCAATGCAGTTCCAAGAAGATTCCACCCTATTCCACCTGATACAGGTGACCCTGAGGGCTCAGATAAACCCCCAATTTGCCTCAAGAGGTCTCAGAGAGAGTTCTAAACATCAGATGACTGCAAATAAATATGATCCTTTTGATGCCACCCTCATCCTGTCAGAACTAATCCTTCTATAGTCCCCACCACCCTGCCAGAACCGATGAAGTTTCTTGGATGAGAAGCAAAATCAGTCTAGTTTCCTTTTGAAAAAGCACCCTTGAGTCAAAAAGACATGTTTAAGAAAACATGGCTTATTTTAAAATGTGAACCAGTCAGTGACTTCTATGCTGATTATCTTTAAAAGTTCACATGGCTCAATATATGCTCTAATAAATTATTCAAAAGTTTACATGCAAAACAATATAGTAACACTTTTGCTTAAGTTGTCATATCTGATAACATTTATTTGTTTATTTGTTCAAGTTATATAACTGCCCATTTTACATATGTAAATCTTGGCAGTATAAAGAATTAAAAACAACACCAAGCACAATAAACAAAATACAAAATAAAAACAACAAACAAAATCCTCTAAAAAAATCATTATTAAAAATGATATTTTAAAAAATTATATATCTCCTTAATATAGAAAACAGATAAGGAGTCCTATCTGCCACTGTAAAAATTCCAATATAAGCTAGCTAAAGATTACTTTTGTAACTTTTGAGACTGGATTTCTTAAGGTCAAGGCTCTTTTTTCACTCTCAAGTTTCCATTTTAACTTTTTATACATTTACCAAACCAAAGATTTATAATGACCAATGCACTATCTTGAGATCACATATCAATAATGCTCCATTTAGGAGAAGTACCTCATTTTTTAAATAATAAACCACTTCACTTCATCAGAATTCCTCAATGAGCATGCTGTCAGGAGAATTCTGGCAAATGAAGTCCATACAACCTAAATGATTCTGAGTTTGAGAAACACTGTATTAAATTGAATCAAATCAAATTGTATTCATCACATACACAGTGATACATGATACGAAATGCAGTGAAATGTGTATGCAACTCCTCATGGCCGTAGGTAGTAGAGCAAGAGGTACTAGTATAGACAGGGTAGGATTAGGGCACATTGTGGCAAATAGTCCGTTGTTGGGGTGGCTGGGGTCCGTCATTATCTTCCTGGCTGTGGTTCAGCATTGTTTGTCATATATGCAGCGCAGTTCAGAGAGCTTGGTGCGGATGATGTGCTGTGTGATGTGCACTACCCTGTAGGGCTTGCCTGTCCTGCATGGTGCTGTTTCCAAACCAAGTAGTGATGTTGTTGTCAGAATGTTTTCTACTGTGCAGGCGTAGAAGTTCCTGAGCACTTTGGGGGGCAGTCTGAAGTCTCTTAGTTGTCTAAGATGGTATAAAGGCTGCTTTTCTAGTGTTCACTCTCCTGAAGGCTCTCCTCACCTTGTGTTCAGAGACGGTGGGTCTGTTTCTGGTGGTGGCATCCCCTTCTTGACTGCAGCTCTTGGCATCGCTGGTGCCAGCTTTGCTAGTGCCATAGGTTCTGTTTGCTGTGGTTTCAAAGCGGGTGTAGAAGGTGTTAAGTTCATCTGCTAGGGATATGTCTGCAGTCATCTTGCTGGCTTTTGGAGGTTTGTAGTCTGTTACTGTTCTCAGACCTTGCCACAGGCTCCTAGAGTCACCCTGCTGGAACTGTGACTTTAGTTTCCTCCCATAGCACTGCTTGGTCTCCTTTACTGCTTTCCGCATGTTGTATGCCGCAATCTTGTATGGGCCCGTGTCACCCGATGCAATTCCCTCATTATAAGCTATGGTGCAGGTTCTCAGGGCATTGCAGATGGTCTTATCTACCCATGGCTTCTGGTTGGGAAACATTCTGATGACCGTTTTTTGAATGATGTCATCTGTTAGTTTCCTGATGAATCCTACAACCACTTCTGTGTACTCACTGATGTTGTCTGTGCTGCACCAGAACATGTTCCAGTCTGTGTTGTTGAGTGTATCCTGCAAGGTAGCCACTGATTGCTCATTCCATTGCTCAACCACTCTCTGAGTCAGGGATTCTTGTTTAAGTCTTTATCTGTATTTGGGCATGAGGAGTATGACAGAGTGATCGGATTTACAAATGGGGTCAAGGTTGTGCTTTGTAGCCATTTTTCATTGTGGTGTAGTAGTGGTCTAATGTCCTGTCACCACTTATGGGGCAGGTGATATGCTAGTGAAAATTTGGCTCTGTGTGTTTCAGGTTGGTGCTGTTGAAGTCTCCTGCCCACAATAAGCACTGGGTTCCAGTGTTGTGTTTGGTGTTGTGTGAGGCCTCATGGAGTTCATTTAGGGCAATGTTCGTATCTGCCTGGGGAGGGATATATAAGGTGCTGATTATGATCGATGTGAACTCCTGACATAGGCAGAAGGGGCGTCATTTGATGGTCAAGATCTCTAGGTTGGCTGTGCAGGAGAATGTGAGAGTGACAGTGCTCATGCTGCTGCACCAGTTGCTATTCACCATTAGGCACATGCCACCTCCTCTTGTCTTGCCAGATTCTGATGTTCTGTCCATGCGATGGACCGAGAAGAACTCGGCCAGCCAGATAGCATGGTCTGGTACCATTGGGTTCAGCCACGTCTCAGTGAAACAGAGGAGGTTGCAGTCTCAACTGTCTCTCCAGATTTTTACCTTGACCCTGAGGTTGTTGAGTTTGTTCTCTATTGACTGGACATTGGTAAGATACTTGGTAGAGACATGCAATGTGCATAAGCTCTCAGCCAGTTCCTGACACCGGCTCATTTCCCTCGAGGCCATTGGTTTGGCCGTCTCCTGGGGTTGTGACACCTTGGTGGTCTCCTGAGGTTGGGGTATCCCTGGTGGTTCCCCTCAGGTGGTTCCTGGTGGTGCCCTTGTGGTCTTCTAGTGGTTGTGGTTGCCCCGGGTGGTCCTCTGGCAGTTGCCTTGGGTGACCCCTAGTGGTCCCCTGGTGATTACCTGGTAGACTCCTGATGATTGGTTCCTTCTCTTCCTTGGGGGGCTTTGTTTGGGCCTCCTGTGATCTCAGGCAGCAGCCACCATCTTTGGGAGTTTCTCCAGCTGCTCCATAGGCATCTGGTATTTGGGTCGCTCCGTAGGCTGCTCTGTGGGCTCCTTAGGCCATTCCAGAGGCCTCCACTGAGTTCTGGGCTTCTGGGATTCTTTGGGCTGCTCTGAAGGCCCAGGAAGCTGTCCTGGAGGCTTCCATTGAGTTTCAGGCCTCTGGGGATCTTTGAGCTGCTTTGGAGGCTTTCAGTGATTTCCTGGCCTCCAAAGAGCTTTGGGCTGCCATGGAGCTTCTGGCCACCTCAGAGACTTCCATGAAACTTCAAGCCACTCCAGAGGCTTCCGTCGATTTCCCAGAGGCTCCGAGGGCTTCTGGTGGGTTTTAGGATGTCCTGAAGGCTTCGTGCTTCAAGCTTTGGGTTGCTCTAGAGGCCTCTGTCATTTTGCTGGTCTTCAGTGATCTTCAGGCTGCTCTGGGGATGGTCTCGTCTGTCCTCATCATTCTTTGGGACTCCTGGGTGATCCCAGAGTCTTCCGGTAGTCTTTGCCACCATCTTCCTCCTTTGTTCAGCCAGTTTGGGTCTGGGGATGGGGCAGTGGGTGGTGGGTGGTGGATCTGATACTGATCAGCATGGCTCTATCATATTTAATGCTGGTATGTTCCATGGGGGGGTTAGGGTTGATTTTTAAGTGCTTTTAAAAGTGTTTTTTTTAAGCTTTTAAGGTGATTTAGAGGTGTTTTGGGGACTGTGGTCGGAGTAGTCACAACAGTTGCTTCCTCGCTAGTGCCATCTTTCTGTAACAATTAAACTACTGTGAAGGACTCCAATTGCTGTAGTTTCAGAGAAAGGAATTAGTTTAAATGCATTAATATAGTTCAGTTTTAATTAATTCATAATTCAAAATGATGTCCATCTAGTCATTCTTTTTAGAAGTAGAAAACTTCAAAAGTTTACACTTTAAAAAAAATTCCTTGTAATTACTTCCTGCCTTTTTCTATATCAGACCAATATTTCTTCTGATTTAAACCACAAAAACCTATACACCCAGAAAAATAAATTGTGTAGACTTGTGATAAAGTAGATTGGTAGAAAACAATCCCAAACACAAAAGTCATGAACATGCTCAAGTTATTGGAATTATTTACATTGAAACAATGCCCATTTTTTATTGCTATAGTTAGCTAACAATCATTTTCTCTTTCAGGAAATTCCCCTCCATAGAAAATTATTGCAAAGTTTTCTGTTACTTTGCATGTTTTTATAAAGCAAACTCTTTTGAATCTAGCTTAATTTTAGATAGAACTTATAAATGATCTTGACAACAATCTAGAAATGGTTTGTCACTGCTATCTTTTGATTTGTTTAGGGTTTTTTTTTTTCAAATTTATTGGATACCCATAAATTCAACATCTAGTAAGTCAGGCTGAAGATTTTCTTTTTAATTTAAGAATAAAAAAAGAAATAAATGCAAATAGCTTTTCCCTCATATGTAAAAGTAAAAAAAAAAAGATAAATTTTTATAGCCTACATTTTTACCTGCCAACAAAACACATTAAACAAGTAAGAATTTTGTAGCAAAAAGCAGAAAATGATGCCAAATACACTATTATGTGTAAATATATATAATACTATATGTTATAAGAACTTCTTCATTACATACAATACTGTCAATTCCTTGGGCTTTTTATATCCCCACACTATTTAGGCAAACAGTAAATAATCTTCTACCAGTAACTGTCTATTTTTTGGAAAATTCAAATATAGCAAGGCTCTACAGTGCCCCACACATACATGGGGGAGTTGCCTGTTTGGGTTCATTTGTTTAGGTGTTTTGGTGATTTCCTTAAAGAAATATACATTATGGTGAGACAACCAGAAGACTGACTTCTTACTTCAATTCTACAGCAATTATCCTACTATGAGTGCAAAATTAGAACTAGCCAAATAAAGACATGGCCAGGAATATATGGTTCTCTCTCTCTCTCTCTCTCTCTCTCCATATGTTGCAGATGCATAATTTGTAGAAATAAAACCAAATGCACAAATCAGAAAAGCAGTTTTTGGTTCAAGTATAATTGCCCTCAAATTACATTTATAGTGAGAATGCTTATAAAGAATTACCTAATTATACTTGCTGAGTTTTATCCTCAATTTGAGTGTGCATAGAACTGCAGTTTTGTGGCACAATCTATGTGGACTGATCTCAGAGCATGCCCCAATGAGTGCAATGAAATTTCCTTCTGAGGAACTATGCACCTGGTTGCACTGCTACTAAATCGATTTAAAGAAACAGTTAATAAGGATGACACACAATAAATTAATAAAGAATAGATTAATGAAGGATAGCAAATTGATGCAGATAAAACTATGGGCTGATTTACATAAACAAAAGACAAGCAGAATATTGTCTGCTTTTTTTAAGACAAAGCTAACATAATGTATGGCAACAGTTTAAATGAAATCTTTTTTAAGTTTTGCTTGATAACAATTTTCACACCAATATCCTGATGTTTCAATGTCTGTAGGATACAATGAAATAGCAAAGTTATATACCAGCTAGCATAGTGACACCCAGAACAAATTTGAAATAATAAAATTTATCAACATTGAAATAACATTTTTAGAAGTCAGTAACAAAATCATTTTGAAAATGTGATAGATTTATTCTATTCTATTCTACTCTACTCTTTTTTAATATAGCAATATTTAATCCTTCAATGAATACTAAACCAGGAAGGCTTCTGAAGCCATCCTACAACAATTGACCTTTTGATCTTCCAGTTTCATTTGCCCTAAATGTTAATTGGCTTGGAAAAAGCAGCATATTATCCTTTTAGGAGTTGTAGGAGCTGGATAAGGAATAAAGAAAAGAAACTGATCCGAGCATGCCAAAATCAGCATCAAAGCTCTGTTAAATCATAGTGCAGTACAGTCAGAAATTAGAATCAAGAAAGGTGAGTTAGAGAATAAAGGAAAAAACACTGATATGAAAGAGCTTCGGTGACATCTACAGGCAATCTAACTGGGGGGTCTGACTATATATTTCAAAATCTTAATCCTGCATACAATATGCATACTTTTTGATTTTCGGAATTCAGTTTTCTAATGATACTATCTCCAAATAGAAACTAATTCACAGTAGCTTGAAATGTAACTGCATACAATGTATAGGACATTTTCAATATCCTCATATTGTATTCTTTATAAGAAAGAGAAGAATTAACAGTGATAGTGTTTGTAATCTTTCCAAACTAAATCAAATATTGTGTAATACATAAACTGAAAGAATTTCCATATTTTGGTATTCTACAATATTCAATTTAATAAAAAACACAAAGGGCTTGGCACTGAACTGTTTAATAAGACATTGCATTAGGCCAATTTTAGATTCATATTACTATTGTGACTGGGAGAAAAACAATACTAACTAGTACATGCAACTAATTAGATGTTCTTAAGATATTTATTTATTTATTTATCTCAGGTGATCTATTCACATGATTATTTTAAGTGAAGTAAAAATAAATATATTCTCCAAGGAAGCACAATACAGTGATCTTCTCCAAGGAAGCACAATACAGTAAATTATGATCTTCTCCAAGGAAGCACAATACAGTAAATTATGTACACAGATTATGTGGCAACCTTTAAATATATTAAATGACTATTTTTGTAATTGCATTTTTAATATTTATTTCTTTTGTACATACATACATACATACACAGAGAGATAGAGACAAGCAGACAGACAGAAAGAGACAGAAACAGAGACAGAATTCATGGTTGAATATCATTGCGGTTAAAGCACCTCCTTTGATGCAGAGGATTGGGTTCAAATCTCATCTGACACCTACCATATCAGTTCTTGGTCAAAGGTGCTCCCTCAATGCTTCACCTGCTTATCTCAAATATGAGAGTGATATGAATTAGGACATTTGTGCCAATTTAAACATTCGTTTAATATTTATTAATAAGAGATCCATATCACATATTGGGGAATTTGACAACAAATAGACTATTAGAATAAATTAAAGCTGGACAAGAAAAGAAAATCTGCAGCTGAAGGAATGTTACAACAACAGTAGACCTAATGTGAGGGGATGTATGAAATGTATGTAGGATGGAACTATGGATGGACAGAAGACAATATTCTACAATAACTGCATCCACAATAACTAAAAAACCAATTGTTATCCAACACTTCAACATAAGGAAGAGGAAGCTGCTCTTGCAATCTGAAATAGATCGACTTTATATTACACACTAGAATAACTGGATATACATCCAAAACCTGAAGCTGTAATATCACTACCACCTCTTCTATTACAGAACAAAGAAGCTTTAGATTATGGATAAATATAATGGATAAATTAGATTCAGTCCACCCATTTGATTCAAGGCTGGTGGAGATCAAGTGGCATCAAGTGCAGCATATACTAAATGATGTGCTATTCCCACTGTCAGGGTTCCACACAACATCAGCAATGCAATCAGAACTCCAAAGAGACAAAGTCCAAGGAATAAGATATTATTGAAGACATTGTTCTGGTGTGGCCTGGAGAAATCCTGAAGCTGAAATTCCCGGGCTTTCTCCACCCAAATAAAACTGAAAGTTCCACCCCACTAATTAACACATATTAATTTCTCACCAACCCCTTCAAAAAGAGATTCAATGTTTCCCTTAAGACCTGTCCCCCCCAGGTGTCAACTGTCCCGAGAAACTTTCTCATGAGAACTAGACCTAAAAGAATGTAAACAAGGTAACAATTTTGAGTTGTCTACACCAACTCCCCCTTCGCCCTCTCAGTGACCTTGCAAAAGAAGAAAAAGAAAGAAAAGATGTGTCAAAGCTAAAAGGCCCCAAATAATACTTTAAACAATGGCCAAAATTCTTCAGCAGAAAAACCCCAATCCAAAATGTCCTTTTAGACTTGACACCCAGTGCTATTCTGCATAGGTTTGAACCTTTCAACCACTTAATCATAAAGTATAAATATGGGTACAAGTTCAACAGTAGAACTAATACCAGACAAGCTAAGAGTGAATGAGATATCAATTCACTGACCCACCTGACACAGACATACAGCAAAGACTTTGGGTTGCCATTTAGACTGCAGAAGAATGGATGTATGGAAGTAAACTGAAGTTCAAAAGTAAAGCAAAAAAGGAAGGTAGAGGATGGAGTCAAATTAGCAGCAGTTTTCATGGCAGATATACAGGCCAGTTACAAATATCTTAGTATCTCATAATCACATGGGAACTATGATGGAAAGAGAAGGAACACTGTACCATCCAAGTACACGCAAAGGATAAAACAAGTCCTGAAAAGCCAGCTTAATGGGACAGACATACCATCAACATGTGTGCCTTGCCAGACATCAGATATCCTGCAAGCATAATGAATTGGCTAAAGGAGGACATGGAAGCTGCCAATGTGAAAACCTGAAAGCCTATCTTAATATACAGAGGTTTCTACCAAGGTCCAACACCCAAGACAATACACCAACCAGGAAAAGGGCTGTCAGGCCTGGTGAGTGTCAAAATCACTATCCTGAATAAAATTCATAATATCCAGGAATACGTAAGTAAAATTACACCCAAAGATGGGCTACTGAGAGAATGCCTGAGTAACATGGGAAAAAGATCAAGCAGAGAAAATCTGCTGGCAAAACAAGACTCTACATGGGACAGACTATTGACAATTGCCTGAGGTGATATTTGAAAAAGCTACCAGTGGCTAGAAAGGTCTGCACTAAAAGACAGCAAGGAACTGATAATAATAGCTCAAGTGCAATCATTAAGCACCAGATCCAGAGAAGCAATGGTCCAAGATGAAGACTATGAAGAGAGGGTTCACAGACAGTTCAATATATAGTGACAGTAAGATGCAGGCAGTACAGCATACACTGAATGGCACAACCAAGTAACTTGCATTGTTTACAGGAACATCTGCATAGTGTATGTGGTAGATCCACTCATGTCCAGATGGGTGTTTGCACAGAAGGTCATGGAGAGTAATAGGAATAAGAGCCATGGTGGTGCAGTAGTTAAAATGCACTATTGCAGGCTAACTCTGCTCACACTGCCAGGGGTTTGATTTCTTTGATCCTGATCAACTCAAGGTTCACTCAGCCTTCCATCCTTCCGAGTTCAGTAAAATGAAGACCCAGATTGTTGGGGGCAGTATAATGACATGGCAAACCACTTAGAGAAGCTGTAAAGCACTATGAAGCAGTGTATATATCTACTGTAAGTACTACTGCTTTTGCTATTGTTGTGGAACTTCCAGATCAAGATGGATAAGCAAATACTGGCCAACAAACCAAACACTGTGATAATAGATGAACATTTGAAGACAATATTGATGATAGATGTAGTGGTGCTAAATAATATCAACATCAGGAAAAAGGAGTATGAGAAGCTGGACAAGTACCAGGATCTGAAGGAAGAACTAGAAAGGATGTGGAAAACAAAAGTCAAGGTGATCTCAGTAGTGATGAGCAGTTGATTCCTACATGAGAAATTGGCTCCAACAGAATCCAGGAACATCATCACAGCTCTCCTACAGAGGAGTACAGGGATAGATACTGTGCAGAATCCTCAAACTCCCAGCATCTGGCAGAAGAGCCAAGATCGAAGTATACCACTCAGAGAGATGAGAAAGTAAATTCTATAAATATATATCTATATATATAAACGTGAGAGAATAGTTGCTGTTGCAAAATATATTATTAACATTTACAAAAACAATATGCTTTTTTCCCCTACAAGTTATGCAAGGATCAGCTAATTCTTAGAATCTTCAAACAGGTTATTTATGATGTTGCCCAGCAGGCCTTAAGCTTTGGCCATTGTGTTAGCAGCAGAATATATTTTTGTTTACCGTGTATTTTATTATCACTGTGTTAGCCAGGTTTATAGTGCCCACCCACAGTCCATGAAGAATAACCAGAGAAGCCAGGCAAGTCAGATCATTGAAATCAAGTGACGCAAAGTAGCAGAGGCATAGCTGAGATTGAGGAAGCAGCAGGCAGGGTGCCTTCAGGGAGCTCTAATAGCCTATCTGCTGCTTGCTCATTTCCATTCTAAGTAGGATTGTGCTGCTTGTCACCTGCACAGCTTTCTGATTCAGTTCAAAGCTATGCATACTCATTTGCAAGTAAATCCCACTGATTTTGAGAGCACTTACTATTCTGGGGCGTGCTTAGTGTCACAGCATAATGTTACCATTCAACATGTGTGATTAGCAGCTACCAATAAATAGACCTACATACAATGTTGCATTAATATCAAAAACGCTGTTCTTTCATTCAGTCTTGAAATGTTTCCGTACCAATATACATTTATTAGTATGTTTATTACAGAAGTTCTGTAGTCTTTATCATACCATTAATAATAATAATAATATAAGGTGTGAAACAAACAAGAGGATTGTGTGCTTTTGTATGGCAAAGTCCAAGAATTCTCAAATGGACCTTTAGACCTTTAAGACCTGGAATTCAAATTGTACCTCATATAACTACTGTATATCTACGGCAATTTCTTTTGACACACTATACAGTAGCACTTCATATTCATAACACACCCTTCCTGAAAACAGTATCATTCCGATACAATGGACTTTATTCTCAAATGTATCAGCTAGTACTGAAAGGTTCTGGTTGGGGAACACAATCTAATCTACACAACTCTGCTGTCCTACCTTCTTAAAAGTATGTTTTCTATGTTATATTGGCATCTTACCCAGTTCGTGTTTATTTGTAACATAAGTTAACTAACATACATTGTCTTAAAGCAAAGCAATACTAACAAAGAAAATGTATCTTTTTAAAAATCTGGAAATTGATGCACATTTGTTACAGGGTTATTAAATTAGTTAAAATATCCAAGGTTTTTAAGCTAATTGGACCTGAAGTGGTAAAGCTCATTAAGATTATTAAGAATTAATATTTAATATACAGTTGACTTGATATCTTTGGCATATTTAATAATCTAGTAATGGAAGAAATTCAGTGGCAGGAACTGCCCATAAAGTATTGTTATTACTGATGGTACAATTCAATGATTATAAAGAACTTTACCAAGATTTGTGGCACATGTGGTAAATACATAGACTAAATTTAATTTTTTTGCCATTTAGTAATGAGATATTTGTGAAAGTACATAAAATGCATTTTTGCTCAGATGATTAAATATCTGGCACTAATTATTCCTTTGAAAATATCATATATGGTAAATATTCAGTGGTGGTATTCAGCCTAGTCGCACTAGTTCTAGCGAACTGGTAGTGGTGACAAGCATTTGGCCCTACCCCTGCCCTATCCTGTCCTATATGCCCTTCTTTTTTTTCTTTGTAGCTCAGCTGAATTGCACGGAACAGCTGTTTTCCACACCTCCGCAGCCTTCATACTCACTCGGGCTGCCTCTGGTAAGTCGAAATTTGCTGTTTAGAAGCCCCACAGCAGTGAGGATGACATGCGTGCGTGAAGCACGTGCGCACCCAACCAATAATAAAACCGGTTGCACCCCACCACTGTAAACATTAATATTTCAAACTGTATAGCTCTGATACATAGGCACAGTAAGAAGTAGATGGAAATAGCTGGGAACTGGGAAGAAAAAGAAATGTAGCAAAAATGACCATGGACACACATACACACACACGATATCTTAATTGTAGTAAATAATGTTAATACATAGAATTTAGTGATTAAATATCTGTGGAATGGTTAAACAACAAGGTCTTCTCTATCAAAAGTATAGCTTTCATATTTTTTATTTCAATTTTTATTATTTTTAATTGTACCATTGAACATATTTGTTAACTGCAGTAATGCTGAATATATTACAATGAATAGGATATTAAATATATAGTATTTACACCCAAGTGGAAAGTGATTAATTAAGCATCCTTGGAATTGTAGCATATATTTGGTTCCATTATTATAGCCATTACCTTTCCTTGATATTTCCAACACTGAAAATATTTGAACATTATTTGTAACTAATTAAACTGCATCTTAGTTCACATGAGAAATTTTATAATTCTGGAGTCAATTGCACTAGTTCACATAGCTTGCTCTTGAGCACTAAAATCAAGTCTTCAATTTCTTTTTTAAATATTCCTGTTATATAACATTGCTGGATTGTATCTATATCCACTTTTCCCTTCATCTTTTTAAGAAATTGATCATGTAATGCAGGGGTGTCAAACTTGCATCGGCATGATGGCATCATGTGATGTATCGGGACTTTTTTTCCCTTCACTAAACCAGGCAAGGGTGGGGCCAGCACACGACGTATCTGGCCCATGGGCCACAAGTTTGACAGCTTTGATATAATGCTTTTCTTGTCAGTATTCAGTTTGTGTTTTTATTACATTATTTTGATTTTCACTTTTTGTTTCCTACACGTGTAGTAATTTCCTATTTTATTTTGCATCAATACTGCCTTTTTGGCTGTCTTTTATGTAATCAGCCAATACATGCTTTTCTTCTGCAACAGTTGTTTAACTTGAAGTAAACCTTGGCTCCATTTCTGCAGACCAGATATAATCTGTCAGTATCACTGTGGGAATGCAATGCATTGTGAATAGTCATTAATTTTCATATTTTTTCATTCCAAAATGTCCAGTTCAGTTTGGGCCCAGTTAAATATTCAGTCAATGTATTTTATCACTGATATGGGCCAGGTATTAACAGCTTTGATAGTGTCTCCACTGTTCAATTTTGTCTTTAGCCCTTTTTTTATCCTTTGACTATACTCTCCACTAACCACATTTTTAAGTTGTCCATATTTGATGTTATCCAGAATGCCCAGATACCCTTAGGCTTTATTCAGATGGCTCCTGATAGTTTGGCTCTTAAGAATTTCAATTCAATTACTGTTTGTGATTTTAACCTGATTTATTGACATTGTAGCAGATTTCTCTAGGCCAAATTTCATTATTAATAATTACTAGTCTGGGTCATCACCAGAAATGTTTATGTTGTCTTGTGTTGTGACTGGAATTGGTATTTTTAGCCAGCTACAGAATCCTTCCCAAAGATCTGGGATACTGAGATGTTGTTATTTAATGATATTGAAGGTATCATCACAGTATATAAGATGTTCCAAGTAAAGTATCTTTTTCAACTGATTTATGGTGATTTCATCAATGCCAGTGATTTCCAAGTGGTGCTCCAGATGTTGGGATGCATCCAAGGCACCTGCTACTAATGGTACTAACTTTGCTTCACTTTGCCCCAGTCATTGTACTTTTATTTGCAGGTTTAGTACTTTGTATTTTCTCCAGTTGTTTCTTTCCTCTCCCTCCCCTTCTCTTCTCATCTGCTATCTCCAGTACTGTCACCTCCACTGTCCAAACATTTTTGTCTTCCTTATCAACAATTGTTAGGTCTGGGGTATTATGTGGGTCTAATAGAAATCTAAACCAAGAGACAATTTATTCCAAAATTACCAATCCAAGGAAGGTAGGGGGTATTTCTAAATAAATATTTAATTTGCCATTATATTGTACTATTATGGAATGATTAGGGGTTCCATAAATTGATATCTTTTATTTGTTCCCCCAGCACTACCACCATAATTTTTTTAAAAAAATTCATAGTCTTAAAAATTATTAAATGTAGTTCAAATTAAGCATAGATAAGCTACAAAATGATATTTAGCAGTAATGTGGAAATGCCATTATTTTGGACTCTGAAAAACTAGACTTCCATTATCTACTGGAAGACCTACCCATTTTGCTCAAAATACAAAATAATGGTTAAAATATGTAAACTCTGAGTATAATGCAGTATTCCTGTATCTTTAATAAAATTAGTGTAGAAGAGGCAATTTCTCCTATTCCTATCCTAGATTTGCTGTTGTAAACTTCAGTTTAATTATTACAAATTGCTAAAACATACCTTTTTCCTTTAAATTTTAATTATATCCTTTAATTTGGAAGGGACATGTTCTTAAATAATATAGGATTATGCTTTAAGCAACAAGAATTTTTAAGTTTTATTTTTTCCTATGCCTCATGTCCTATATATTCAGCATGTTCTGTCTATTGACTGATCTATCTGCCATCATAAAGTTATTGGATGCAACTTCAACTAAACTACAATTTAAAAAACAATAAGGCATCTGATATATTATCTTGCTAGACATGACATTTAACCCAGAGATGTAATCAGAAACCCTGGGAGACATATGTAGCTATATAGATATACAGTATGCAAGATACTTCCAAAGTTCGTTTACGTTTGTATTTGTAAATAAATGCAGATGCGAACAAGTAAAAAGAAAATAAATAAAACTAACATTCCCTCCATGCCTTTGACAATAATCACAATTCAAAATTAACAATACTATACATTTAATGAAATCCAGTTGAACACAATGTTTTTCATTGTGCAAAGACACAATTTAAAATGTAGAGATGTATAGAATAATTTCAAACTATTACCAGAATTAAGCGTTTTAATTTGAGAAATTATACAGTGAAAGAAACACTATAGTTTTAGTACAATGATGTCATTATAGGTGTCAAGATGAACTTGAAAGAAGTAGTTTGACTTCAGAGAATCAGACTTCCATGTGCAATTGCTTCCTTGAGAGCTCAAGATCCTGGTGTGTGCTGCTGGTGATACGAGTTTTAGCACTGGCCTAATCTAATTAATATTTAATTTAGAATCTAAATTAATTTTATAGCTGCCCAGCAGACATCAACAGAGCTAAATTAATTATAGAGAAGATGGCCTCACAGTTTTCTGCTATTAAGAAAACAAATTTGAACAAAAGACAAATACTTTCCAAAGATACTAATATATTTATATAGTTTCTCTACTGCAAGGGTGTCCAACTCAAAGCCCAGGGGCAAGATCCAACCCACGGGGTGCTTAGATCTAGTCCCTGGGGCCGCTCTAGAAACATCAAAGGACCGGCCCGCATTGCCTCTGCAGCAATAATGGAAAGAGGGTCATGCGCAGCCCTCCCAGGCTCTGTTTTCATCTATGTGCCCACCCAAGCTCCATTTTCACTGGCAGAGAACAGCAGAAGGCCATTGTGGTGGGAAACAGAGCCCGGGAGCTCATTTTCATTGTCAGAGCGCTCAGGTCACCAGACACCCCCAATACATGTGATGTCAACCTGGCCATGCCCATCCTGGCTATGCCCACCCCGATCCCCAAGGGCAAACACAACCCTGATGCTGCCTTCAATGAAATTGAGTTTTTGACACCCCTGTTCTCCTATACGTGTTCCTGTGATTACTGATTTATTATAATTTAGAGTCCAAAACTTTGATTCTGAGGTCCAAACCAAGTCGATCCTTTTCAAAGAAAAAAACAAGGAGAAGGAATAAGAGAAGACCAAGAAGAATTCTAAGTTTATCCATCTCTCGTTGCTGCATTAGATGGAAAGTGGCTGATCTACCTAAAGCCATGGCAGTTGTATATGGGATCAGCAGACTTGAATCACTTAGATGGCCAAAACTAAGCTCCGCTAGCTGTTTCCCTCAGAAATGTGGCAATTCAGGAGCAACTAAGCTTTCCTTATCCTGTAGCAGAACATTATTTTCCATAAAGAATAACACTTCACTTCACTAAACAAGCTTAGTAAAATACATTCTGAAACAAATAGAAAAAAATGTGTTCCTGGTTCAGATTGCTAAAAGCTAGTGGTAGATCTGAGCAAACATAACTACTAAATGTGATACTAAAAATAATAAGGACGGACATTTCTACAGCATCTTTCATTTCAAGTTCTCTCACAAGCTTCACATAATATTGATTTACAAAAGCTGAACCCAAACCTTGCAAAGATTAAGCATCTAAGTAATCTGACATGCATGACTAGCACCATCACAGTCAATAAGAGGACTAGTCATGCATACAGCTACTCATATGCTCAAATTGATAGTGATATTGAACTAAAGACCCACATATCTAAGTTAACATTTCAACTCTTTATGTGAGAAGTAACAAACTCTCAGAGCCAAATAGAGCCAATCTTCAATAAGAGTTTATTCTAAAGTCCCGGACAATTTTTATAATTATAAAAATTGAATGAGTCTTAAAAGTATGGCTTGATTTAATTATATAACCTATCAAAAACCTTCAGTGAATGACCTTCTGCACAACTGTAGAAGCAAAGAGCAAAGCACTTTAATTCACTAGTTGACTGCATTTTAGGTACTGTTTGAGTCACTCTCCAGAAATGAGGGAAAGTGTACTATATATAAATTCTTGGTCTTGTATGGAATAAGATAAGACAGTTTGGACAAATGAACCTATTACTATGTCTTGTATTAATAACATTAATTTTATTAAAATGGTAATCATCATTTAAAATTAGACTACTGGGAGATTAAAAGTAAAGTGCTACAGTGCCATCTGCTGATAGTACAGAATTAAAAAAAAAAAAAACCACTTGAACTGCAGTTCTTCCATCATCTGAATAAAAAAAAGTTACAAAATTCCAAAACATTTTAAAAGGCCCTTTGAAGTCTTTGCAATTCTTTTAGACTGAATGAATTAACTTGTTTTTGTTTAAAGTAACAGATTTGTCACATATCATATCATTGTCACATATAGATGCCAGAATTGCTGTGGTGTGTATACACACACACATAAACACACACAAAACGCAATAATAACACATTAGGAAAATTATGCCATTTTAGTAAATGAATGCCCTGTATGTTTTTTTAATCCTTATCCTCATCCTCATCCTTTCTCCTCTCACTGGAAAAAAATAGAAAACAAACACCAAAATGAGTTTTCACATTTAAGACAAAATAATTAATAGTGAAGTTCTGCTTAAACCCAGCATCTGGTTTACTTTCCAGTTCACTAGTTCAAATTAATGCTTTAAAGTTGTACCAGTTTCATTTGTATGCTAATTTTGATTATCAAATTTACTAATTCTGTTTAAAAAGAAAGGTGGGAATAATAGCATCCTCATAGTTTTATCCACAAAGGTAAATTATTTTGTTCCTTTTTCCCACTGAACTGCTTTAGACAGAGATGCAATTATGTTAAAAAAAAAAAAAGCAGCTGTTAATGAATGTTTCCTTAGAAGAAATCCTCTTAAAAAGAATGCCAGGCAGAAGAAGCAGCATTTGGCAGATTACCCACTCGGGTTTTCCACACCCATACCCTCCTCTGTTTTCCTTCCCCCTTCCCCAGCGGTTTCAAATTCACATAGGATAACTTCAGGCAATACAGAATTGGAATTCTATAGCCAAAATTATGCAAAGGAAAGAACATTTCTGCATAAATGTTCATGGAATAAAACTGCTGAATCTGCTAAAATTTGCTTCTTTTACCCTACTCTTCCATATCAGCCAAAAACAACTTCCTGCCTTAAGGGCAGCCTAATTCCTCCTGCTTTTTCACATCTTGAAAGATCTTGCAGTACAATTCAAAGGTCAGTTTTTACTTCCCTTTAACTACAACTTGATGCTTCTGCCTGAAACAAGTAGCCTTACTTGCTAAGCTCTTAAAACTTTAAAGCATTTTATCCCTCACATCTGGTCAGTTATCTTAACGGCTTTTCTAGAAGGAGCACAATGATCTACTGAATACTACTTTTTTAAAAAAGATTAAAATTTATGAAAATAACAAATCATTTTCTTCTTCCAGTTGTTTCTGAGATTTCTTATACCCAAAAACCAGACATTTCCTTTCACACACTATCTCATTATTTCTTTATTTCTATTCTAGGGTGACCAACCGTCCTCTTTTGCCCGGACATGTCCTCTTTTTACGTCCAGTCCGGGGCGTCCGGGCGGGTTT
>JAEANM010007077.1:0-18045 GCA_017656035.1 Myanophis thanlyinensis
CTAGCCTAATCTTTATTGCCCTGTTTACAGAAACTGCCCACCCAGTCACATGACACCCCCCCAGCCACGCCCACCAAACCACACCCACAGAACTGGTAGTAAAAACATTTTAATTCCACCACTGGGGAGGGGCGACAAAGACAGAAAAGTTGGCCATAACTCCTCTGGGGTCTGCTTGCTTCAGACCTGCCTTTTATGGCGTACAGATCAATCTCCAAAAAATGATTATGAATTTTTCCATCACCAAAATGGAACCACGCCACAGATATTTAGTCTAAACCAAATTTTATTCATTGGCAAACAAAATGCTGCTGGGAAGGAAGCCGTTTTTCCCAGTACTATCTAGCCTGTTTCTTTTTTTCCCCACTGAGATAATTTTTGGGGAAAGCCTCTGCTGCACATGGTTGATACTCATATAATTTTCTAGGGAAATCACAAGTGAAATATAAGAAATGTTTCTTCAAATGCATATGTTGTTTGTAATTCAATGCATATTTAAATATTCTCCCTTGAGGAGGAGCTGCATTATCACACTATTAATGTACACTTTGCATGCTGAAGCTATATACTCTTATTTGATCTCTGGTCTCTCCAGTTTGAGTGTGTCAGAACAGGAAGGGCTGGTCCAAAAGGATCGGTTGACTTGTCAAGCTGCTTCCTCTAATTGAGAAAATGGCTGCTTGTCCTTCCTTCCTTCACTTCACTAGTTTCTCAGTCTCAATCCTCAGTATGGAAGAATGTTCTGTTTGTTAGGTTTGTTCATAGGTACCAAATAGGAAACATTAGAATGGTCTTATAGTGGATACAGTCATAGGTCCATTGGCAGGAAACGATTGTTTTAGCCTTGCCTGGAGACATCAGAAATGACATCTGAATCCTTTGGCATGGAAATATACAACTTCTTCATCCGATAATTCCTGCATCTCACTGAGGATGATCAGAAGACTGGAAATTCAGTTAAAATAATTAAAATAAAATTGAAGGGACTGAGAAGAAAATTTTCAGCATAGATCTGAAAAGATGTTACAAGCTTCTCTGTCTCTTCTTCCAGAGTGAGGAACATATAATAATGGATTTAAGTTAGAAAAAGGCAGGTTTCAATTTAATTTGTGGGTTGGGATGAGAGGAATTCTAATAGGAAAAGCAGCTCAATAATGAAGCCAATTATATAGAAGTTCAAATGGACAGAGGCTGGACACTCAATTGTATGGGATGCTATGGTTGGCAGTTTGAAGCAGGAGGCACCATTGGACAATCTTATTAGGCCCTTCCAATTTCAAGCTCCTGTTATTTTTCCATAGACTTCATGCTGGATTCTATTTCTGTACATATCTGAATATTTTTTTAATGTCCTTTTTATTCCACACCCAGTCTCCATAGTAGCAGTAGGTTAATTTTAGATAGTGCACACAATGATCATTCTATAATGTCAAAATCACTTTCCTGGATTATTGTTTCTTGTGACGATGAGGAAGATGGGAATTTTTCAAATCTCCATTCAAGAACCTTAGAGTAAAACTTGAAAAAAAGGACAAAGAAGCATATCAATCTGAAAGCCAATGCAGGAATTTGGTCCAGGGTAAGTACTTAGAGAAGGGTGTTCCCTTCATCTGAGCTAATTATTTGTGATGGTGATAGTTTTGTTAGTGGACTTATTTTTAGCTTGCAAAGACTCTTGCCAATCTGCAGAGGAGCAAGAAAAGAGTAACAACATAGGGAGAACAATTTAGAAATTGGCCCTTCTTTCATCTGCAATATAACTGGATTACATTATTACTTTGCTTTACTTTAAGGTCATTTCTTATTTGTTCGATAAAAATGGTAAATACAAATAAGGAATTGCGACTAGATGTTAGTTTCCAAGGAGAATGACAGATTGATGGACTGGAACTTGATGTTTGTAGGTTTGCTAATGCGTTTCTAATCATTCTCTGCTGTTGTTGTTTACCAAAGAGAAACGAACATATAGGCTCACAAATCTGTATTTGTTCTAATATTCTGCAGTATTTATTTTGATTATTTGATTAAGAATGTAGAAGTGTCATAACAATTGAGCCCAAATTATATTAAAAAAAAAACAAAAACGGATAAGATAGATTTGTGCAAGATTAAGGAGGTAAGATTTATATAAACTTAAGTAAGATGTCTTTAATATTAATCTTAGGATAAATACAGAATAATAGAAACCAGAGGAGGAATTTTCTAGTCTCATTTATTAGTGAGTTCATTTAATGCAAATTTTTTTGAAACATTTTGGAATATTTCTTCTGAGATTTCTTACCACCTGGACTCAGTTGCTATTTAAGAGATAAACTACCAACAGGCTCTTATTCTGTCTCTTGATTGTTTATGTCTAACATTCCTTCCATTATTCTCACAGCTTCTCCACAATCTCTCTCATACAGAAATAGGAGTATGAACTGACATATAAATGAGTAGTGATTAAGCAAAGATGATGCCAAGTCAGCTCAAATCCTCTCATTGCCATCAAAATGCTTAAAGGTAGAGTTGACAGCAACTATTTTGAGAAGGAGGAAGAGAACCTCACTGCCAGCTGAACAGGGTGTGTCTTAGTACCAAAAGGCTAGTTTAGGAGGTGCCAGGATATTGTGGGTGTCAACACAGGGAATGCCAAGAGAAAGGGAGAAAAATTAAAAGGAAAAGAGTTATAAGTAAGATCTAGTCTATCGAAAATGATGTGGGCTATTTGAACCAGAATCTCTGAGGAAGTAGTTGGCTAGAAGATGAGGCATTTCCACTCTTCCATCTTGAAGTTTGATGTCAACAACATCAGATAGTGAGATAAAGAAAATACATCATTGTGTTTGGAAGCAGTATGGATGTGCAAAGAGGTAGACTTACTTTAGTTTCTCATTTATGAGATATAATTTTAATTGATTTTTAAGAATGTTGATCCAAAAGTTTTAAAGCTTGCAAAGGTTAAAAACAAACAAAACCATCTGCCCACATTTGAATAGATCATATAACGAACTATATTCCAAACAAATTTTGTTGACAAAGCATAAGATAATAGGATTATAATGTCTAACCAAAAAACCATTTTGTTGCATGGGGAAAAAAAATAACAGGATGTGCCGATTTCAAATACTTTGTTCAGCTATGAACTAAATCCACCTCTAGTGAATTCAGTTCCTTTAAGAAAGTTTTCTATTCCCATTGGTACCCAATTTATGCTATCTCATCAATACCCAACATAGAGATCCAAGAAATTCTTAGCAAAATAATTCCCATCACATAGGACCTCAAAATGACTTCAGAATTTCACATACTTTTAGAAGAATTTCAGAACTGAACTCTAAATTTTAGATCTTGGGAAAACTGTATTCTGAAAGGTAATGGAGACCCTTTAGCGTTCAACCGTGCCATTTAATATATAGGCCATCTTTCTCAATATGCCATCACTTCAATAAGTCTTACCATAGCCTTTTACTTTTAAATTTAATTTTGTCTCAGATGAAAAATATATAAATTGGCTACTCATTGCTCTCATGTCTTCTGAAATTATATTTTGTATTTCTTAAATATTTATTTGGAAGACTTATTTTTGCCCTGGTCAGACAGAAGAAACAAAAAAGTGAAAGTACAAAGTTTGTCATTTTTTCTGTCTGATCAGATTTTTCCACATAGGTTTATTCTGTGCCTCTGTTGGTTCTATTTATCACACTTATGACTGAAGGAAGTATTGATCTTGGAGATATTATTTGTAGTATTTATATGAATATATTGAACTGTGTGTGTGTGTGTGTATGTGTGTGTGTATGTACAAGAGAGAGAGTTGGAAGGAACCTTGGCGTTCTAATCCAACACCTTCCTCTAGCAGGAGATCCTATAGCATTTTAGACAAATGATTGTCTAGTCTCTTCTTAAAAGCCTCTTGTGATGGAGTACCCACAACTTTTGAAGACAAGTGATTCCCCTAGTTAATTGTCACTGTCAAGAAATTTCTTCTTAGTTCTAGGTTGGTCCTCTCCTTGATTTGCTTCCGTCCATTATTTCTTATCTTGCTTCTGGTGCTTTGAGAATGCTTGACTCCCTTTTCTTTGTGGCAGCCCCTCAGATATTGAAACACTGCTATTTATTTATTTAAATTTATATACCGCCCCTCTCCCTAGGGACACCCCAGTCTTTCTTTTTATTAGATTCCTTCAACATTCTTCATATTTTAGCCTCTAGCCTCGATCATCATTGTTGCTCTTCTCTGCATTATTTCAGAGTCTCAATGTCTTTTTTGTATTGTGGCAACCAAGTGTGGCCTTACCAAGCCATTATAAAGTGGTAGTAACATTTCACTCAGATCTTGAGTCTATCCCTGTGTTAATGCAGCCTATTGCATTGGTTTTTTGGCAACTGCTGCACACTGTTGGCACATATTTAAGTGACTGTCCACTAGGACTTCAAATCTGCCTCACAGTTACTGCTATTAAGTTTCACCTAATCTGTACCTGTACATTTGATTTTTCCTGCCTAATTGTAAAACCTTATTTTTCTCTATACTAAATTTCATTTTATTAGATAGGATCCAATGTTCCAGTCTGTTGAAATCCATCTGGATTTTGAACCTATCTTCTGTGGTGTTAGCTATTCCTACCAGCTTGGTGTCATCTGCAAATTTTATGAGTTACTTTTATTCTCAACCCATCTACTCTATTCTCTATATAGAACATTCTATTCTATATATAGAATACAGTTTTCTGTTCTGTTCTGTTCTGTTCTGTTCTGTTCTATTCTACATAAATCTAATAGACCGTATTTGATATATTGTATTTCTGGTATAAATAAATATTAAGGCCTTGGATGACTGATACAGGAATGGGCTGCCTTTGTATTTGGAAAGACCACCAGATAACTGTAAGGTTTAGACAATAAAAAAAAAACCCAACATAGATTGGGGAATAAATCATGACATGTAGTTTAGAAAAATACATGTTTCTATCCATGAAGTCACAAGTATTGGAACTGTACTCAAATATGATTTTAATATATTTTTCTTCTTTCATTTAAAAAAAATAATGCCAAAGAGGATCAGATGGTATTCTAAGTTTTTATGGCTTTATCAGTTTCTTGCAAGTATGGGTACTCAACTCACAACTATTCATTTAATGATTTTTCAAGGTTACAATGGCACTAAAAAGGTTACCTATAATTGTCATAGCATTCTCACCATCACATACATCATCAGAACTGGGCACAAGTCATTTAATAATAGCTTTGCTTAACAATAATTCTGGTCCAGTGTGGTTGTAAGTCAAGGATTACCTGGATCTAATCCTCTAAAAGTTAGAATTCAATTTCGCATAGAACTTTTACACAATTGTAATATTTTTCCTTATTAATGAATTGATCCTTGGGATTGATATGGGCTGTCTTTAAAAAATAAATATTTATTTAAATAAATAAAAAGATAAATCCCCATCCACACTATCCATGCCAAACTCAATGCTGGATTTGAATATGAAAGCCTATTGTAAGACATCCATGAGATTCCTGGTTTCTGATTCATACAAAACCCATTTTTAAAAAAGCTACTGTGGTACAAATGAGCTTATAAAAAGGCAGCATGCTAAAGCTGTGACACAGAGAAGCAGAAACTCAACTGAGCCCAGCAAAAATTGATGCTTTGGTTGTAGCAACAATTCAAAAGTCTTTCTGTAAGATCCTCTGAATGAGGACCGGCTCCTCCCTTCTTACCATCCCTACTAATGGAGAAGTCTATAAAGGGCAACCCAACTGGTTCAACCAACTTGGGAAGGACAGAAGAGGTGAGTCATGCAGCTGCTGGGCAGGGAGCAGTCTTCATTCTGGTTTGGATTTTTTTTTTTTCCCTCTGATGCCAGATGAGATTTCAGTATCTAGGTGGCAAACCCAGGGCAGAACAGAATTTGACTTCTTCTGCTGTCTTCTTTGGTCTAGGAAGTAAGTGATGTTTAGAATATGAATGAAAGCAAGGGGTGTGGTGCTGGACATCCAAATGCCTAAGTTGTCATTTTCAAGGGATGCGGCTTCCACTGAACCAGCTCAGACTTGTACTGCCATGATCTTTCTTGGGGTGGGAGTGGTGCAGATGAAAACAGGAAAATGTACAGAATGTGGGAGGGGAGGGTGTTTCAGTTAAACAGCCTATTCAGAACCTGAAGTCTATCAAACCAAATGGTCAATGGTCTTTTCGATTCTGTCTGTCATGCTGCACTACATCCTAAATTGCTGGAGGTCTCCTAGACTGCATCCAGCTGTTCCTTAAGCCAACTTCAGAAATTCCCATGCGGATTGCAATGAATTGGCAGTGGGGCTGGGCTGGTGCTCAGTCTGGTCTAAAGCCACCACAAGACTTGACTGGTCATCTCCCTGCTTCTTTCCCATTCTCTCTCTGCAGGGAAATCAATTCTATCTTGTTTGGTCCTGTATGGAGAAGCTACCAAAGCCTGCTGTTTTCTTTTTAGGGATTATTTTCTCCTTGCAATCTCCAAGCTTTCCTTTTCCTTTTCCAGATCTTCATAAACACTTCTTTACACCTCTTTCCCACATATTTTGTTGGACTCTATAACAAGCTCTCTCCACGCCCCACCTGATGGTACCATGGTACTATTGCTATGATAACTAAAGCAGTAGGAACAGCAATTCTTTCACTTTGGTGGGTCCATGGAAAATGTGTAACAAGGAAGAACTGATAGGTCATCTTAATAAAAACAGAGTAGTAATGTTCCCAAGTTAAAACCTAGAGATATTAACAAACATAAAAATAAAGGCAATAGGAAAGCAGGCTTCACTAAACCTGAACAGAAATGGAAACAGTGCTTACAGGGAGAAGTAAGGACTGAGTGGAGCCTGAAACTTGGGATAGGACTTAATGGGTCATTATTAGATCAATCACAAGATATTATTCCAAACAAAAAGAAAAAAGAAAGAAACTGTTGGCCAGAAGAGAACATACAGAAAGACTACCCAGCCACAAGAAGGAAGGAAGCAGGCCAGACCATGCAGATAATCAGAACTGATGTTGTTATTCTAGAATGGAACAAAATACAAGATACACTGAAGGACTTAAAGATAGCTCAGGTTGGAAAGCAGCTGTTTCCAGTATCCAATTTGGAAAATGCAGGAGCAGGGTGCATTTACAATGAGCTGGGAGCGGGAAGAAGACAGTACAGGTAGCCCTCAACGTATGACCATAATTGAGTCCAAAATTTATGTTGCTAAGTGAGAAAATTGTTAATTGAATTTTGTGCCATTTTACAACTTTTCTTGCCACATTTGTTAAGTGAATCATTGCAGTTGTTAAATTAGTAAGATGGTTGTTAACTGAATTAGGTTTCTGCATTGACCTTGTTAGAAAAGTGCAAAAGGGGACCCCAGGATATTGCAACCATCATATATGTGAGTCAGTTGTCAAGCACCCAGATATAAATCATGTGATCATGGGGATGCTGCAATAGTTATAAGTATGAAAAATAGTCATGAGTCATTATTTTCAGTGTCGTTGTAACTTTGAAGTCACTAAGCAAATGGTTTAAGTCAAAGACTACCTGTATCTGTTTCTGCACTCTAGAGCTGATGAGTTACCTGTACTGACAATGGGCCAAGCAGAAAATGTGGATTGGCCTTTAAAGACCAGTAGGTAAATTGAGTTTTTATTACTATTATTAAAGCCAAACTTCTTGATTCTTCTGAGAGTTTGAGCTTTTCTGCACAAAATCTTGTATAATATTAAAGTCCCATTATACAATCAAAAACATGGTTTTCTATGTTGGTTGGTGATAATAGCGCTCATTCAACATTTCTATGAGCTGGGAGTTCTGGGAATTAGTCAACACACATCTGGAGGGCACCAGTTTGGACAAGATGCTTGTTATAGAAATGCTTGCAAAGATCTCTGCAATCAGATCCAGGTGACCCACAAGACTAGGCTAAACTGGAATTGTGAAGACACAGCCATTGCCTTAATATGTTGGTGAATCAAATTTATTTATTTTATTTATTTTATTTCCATAACTTCTATACTGCCCCCTCTTCCAAAGGAGACACATATAAACAACAGTTAAAACACAATTAAAATTAATTAATGGCCATCCAATTAAAACCTGATTATAAAATTAGAAATTAAAAAAATTAAAAAAATTAAAAATTATTGGTTAAACCATAATACTATCCATGTTTGGGCATACCATGATATGTGAACAATTATATTTTATTACTTTGAATTTAAATTTAGCATTAGTATATATTGTGAGCCAATCGGTGTGAAATATGCAATTGGCAATTCTTTTAGAGGCACAGAGATAAGAGTTCTGATCAGTGTGCAGTTTAGGAGAGCTCATTGCCAAATGATTTTCCACTATTATTTTGCCTTTTAGGAGTACCTGCTAACCTCTGCTTCTGCTGTTTGTGCCATGATCATAAATCAATTAGACAGGCGTAAGCCTCTGGTCTTCTCTCTCCCATCCAAAAGAAAATCAGCCCATTAATGTTGCTTCTGAAATTTCTTATTGCTCAAGAAAATGAGAGGCACCCAATATGACCATCACTTGCAGGATTAATAGTTTATAAAAAGGGGCCTTTACAAATGCGGCACATTTTCTGTGGTAGCTACTTGAGCCCTTAATCCTTTCAGACTTGGATGAAAATGAATGTTTCTTCTCCTGGTCTGGAGGACTCCCAATTTGGTTAGATGCTTTTATCTTAATTTTTAAAGTAGCCCCAGTTGCTTCCTTAACTGACTTTATCATCTGGGCATATTTATAGGATTTTCTTTTGTTCTCATTATTGTTTGATGCTTAATGTTCACTTGCCTTTTGAAGGGATAATTTTTAAAAAAATATTCTCTAACAGATATAGCACATATAAAATAGACATGAAGTTAAAAAAAAATTATTTTTCTCTTATGCTTAAAATACATTGTGTTGTTAAGATCCTACCTCCAGCAGTTTGAGCTCTGTTCATGATGAAATGGCATAGTTGGATTGAATTGCTGAAACTGGATTGATTTCTGGCAGAAATGATGGGGCAAAATTTTATAGACCTCTTGTTGCTGAGCAAACACTAACATTATATCATCCTGACAGGCACATATACCAATGAAAACTTCCATTGCATGCATAAGACATTATTTATTTACTGCACTTCTATCTTGCCTTTCTCTGAAAATTCAACATGGTATACTTGGAGGGCTTCTTCTCATTTTATTTCCCCAGGAAACCTGTGAAATGGGCTACGTTGGGATGGCTCTGTGAAGAGGGTTAGGCCAAAGTCATTCAGGTGAATTCAGAGGAATAAATCAGAACTCAAACTGTGGGGGTCTCAGTTTAACATCTTAACCATTATGTTAACTATGTAGGCATGTGTGAACACACTCAATCACAAGTCAATATGAGGCATTTATATTGATGTAAATATATCAATATCTAATAGAAAGCCCATTCAATGGCTTTAAAATTTGAGAGTGTTTAAACAATTACTGATCCCTAGGAAAAAAAATATATATAAACCATGTCTGACTACATTGCTGCAGCCATGATCTCGCCAGAGCCCTAAATGGATGGAAAAGAAGGTATGTTTCCTTTGAAACTAACAACCAAAGCACTGATAATCAGGCAAGCCATGCCTTAAAAATTTACTTTAACATGGGCAAAAGACTATCTGGCATTTTTCCACTGATCATGTTTGTAGTTTTTGGTTGGGGGGAAAAAGGCACTGAAAGATTCCCCAGCTATGCAATGTCTTAACATACCCAGATTTAGAGGCAATTCTGTGAACACAGGATGTATTTACTCAACACTAATTTCATTATATATTTTTTCTCAATTAACTCAAGATCTTTCATTCATAAGGTAAAGTAAAGGTAGCTGACCTGTCAATCCCAAATGATTGATAATGGGACAGAGAACACAAAAGCTTATGAAATTCAAACATTAAGGAGCCAAACAGGAGGGTGGTTTTCCCTTTCAGATGAGTTTTCATAATGGTCCCCATTTTGGTGTTTTGGTCTTTTGTGTCTTCCCCTTTAAAGGTAAGGTAAGGGCACAGCCCCAGCCAACAGCCAGTGGGCTAAAACCAAGTGGATTTCAACAGAAAAATGAGGTCATGGAAACTTGTTGCAATATACTGTTTTATGGAGTGAAATCTGGATTGGGTAGACATGTTCCATAAATGTGTATTTAGGTGATAGCCTCATTGAGAGAGCAGTTATTATTCTTGAGCTGAAGGTATCTGAAATCAGCCTACTCAAAAGTGGAATGTTCAGTCCTTCTCCTTTCTTTTCACATTCTCCTAAATCTGAGCTTACTATACACAATAATTTTAAATTCTTAATGCTCACAGTGCTCACAATGAGAACATACATCTCCCTGACACATCAAATCACTTGCAGAAAGGAGTTGCCATTTGCTTTCTTCCTAGCAAATAAGTGGTATATGGATTTATCTGGAATAAGGTGAGTGCAAACCAACAGGAACACAAGCCACTGCTATCATATTTCTACATGTAGTGCATTACAAAACTCTCAAAGTAATAACTAGTAAAAATAAGTCACCCATTTGTGGCCTTACTTCTAGGAATATCACCATGTGTCACCTTATGTCATGCTACCACAGAGACAGAATTTCATTTTCTTACATTTTATTTTCATTTTTTTCTCTTCACTTGCCTTCCTGCTGTAGAAGAATTGACCAGCCTGTAATGTAACAAGAGTATATTTCTATGTAAATGACAATAATCTTACCTTGCTTTGACCAGACAAAGCCCTAGACATAAGTTGCTTCTCAAGCATTGGTACATACATTTGTATCATAATTCTCTAGTTAGCATGCCAACACTTGCCTCCACAGTATTTTCAAGAGAAAAGATGCCAGAAATATTGCTATACTCCATTTCAAGCCAGATTTCTTAAATACCATGCTTTGTTTACTAATATATTTACACACATCTTTAATTTGTTGCAATTTCACAGAGATCTCTGGCACCTCTTCACTCCAAGAATGATGAAGACTACCTAATATGATATCAGGTGATCTTTAGGATCAGGTAGTAGTGCATCCTAGCCAAATAACTTCCTGGTCCTTTTTTAAAAATGTGTATATGTACTGTATGTCAGGGACAATGAAAAAGTGGTTACTTGCAAGCAGCTCTATGGTGAGGTTGTTGACAAGTACCATTGTCAAGAACAGTGTGAAGAAGAGCTCTTCCCAAATAGGACAGGACAAAGGAAGATTTAAAGACAAGCTATAAAATGGTATAATAAATATAAGCATATCAACCCCATAGGCAGATGGAGATCTTGAAAGAAAGTATCTCTAAAGTGCCTCTTTGCATTCTGAATCCTTCTTACTGGTACTTATTATACTAACATAGGGCAGAGACTATGATAATTAAACATTAGCCATAGCTTAATTCTGCGTAACATTTTAAATAACCAAGTGCTTGTGAATGTTGTCAGGACTAAACTAATTAAGCGCATCTTTGGATAAAACAAGGATTTAAAAAGCACAAATAGCATCAACTGGTAGACAGATAATTAGCAAGAACAGAGCTGTTAGTGCCTCCCCATTCTCTGCAAAAAGAAAAAGGAAGAAGAGCCATAGCTATTATTTGATTGGAGGGTAAGGAAGCACACACTTTGTATTCCCAACCAATGCACTTTCAGTAATGAAAGTTTCATTAGGATAGCCCTTGAGGGGGAAAGGGTTAAATAATGAGGCACACAGTACTACTGTAATGTCCAGGAATCCTCTACATTTCCTGGGACTTAATTGCCTACCAAAGATACAATATGATAACAAGTACTTTTACAAGTTCAAAACTTTTAAATATCAAACTTTCTAGTAATTGCTTAAGTTCTTACTCAAAACTATGTCCACTTCTTCTGATCATAATGCTGCATATGAACCATATCTTCAACAGGGCAGGGAAGAACAACATAACTAGCACCAGAGTGAGGAAACCACTGCATGCAGAGTATGGATCCAAAGGATTTCTATCAGAAATACCCCCCACTTGCATTAATTCATTTTTTGTGGTAGTTTCAACTCCCTCCCCCAATGTTTTATTATTTATTTTTTGGAAGCAGAATTCCTCTAGAATTAAGTATAAGGATAGGTTTGAACTTTATCTCTATCCTAGGATGTGGCAACAAAGTCACAAGGGCACCATGGAATATTTTAATTTTTAAGGAAAGCACAGTGATGTTTGTCATCTGTCAGACAGCATATAAACTATTAGTTTAAGATAGTTCACAGTTTTGGCCTCGGAACATTATGAACAAATTACAAAGCCACAAAGGATGCCATAAACTAAGAAAGTTTGGAAATCTCTGTTCTATATTGCATTTTAAGTTAAACAGCTGCCAAAATATGTACTGGATGAGGTCTTTTTAAATTATTTTCCATGTTGATAAGGGATGGACAAAAGAGGGGGGAAATGCACTGCTAAGTCTGTAAATATATAACCAAGGTCTGGCAGCAAAATAAGTAGGTGTTGTGGCAGCTATGTCTCAATTTACAACCATAATTGGGACCAGATTTTCCATTCCTAAGCAAAGATTAAATTGTTAAGTGAGTCGGATCCAATTTTAGGACCTTTTTTCCCATGGTTGTTAAGCAAATCATTGTTGGTATTGAGTGAAATCATGTGACTATTAAGCAAATCTGCTTCTCCCACCCCCCCACTGCTTATTGGAAGCTGACTGGGAAGGTGATCACATGATCCCGGGACATTACATCATTACAATCAATACATGCCGGTTGCCAAGCACCCACATTTTGGTCACCTGAATATGGAGATGCTGCAATAGTCATAGACACAAGGGCCAACCATAAGTCACTTTTTCAGTACAGCTGTAATTTCAAACTGTCAGTAAATGAATGATTTAAGCAGAGGACTACCAGTACTGGGCCCAAGGATCGCATAAGTGCAGTTGAAGACCACACCTGTCACATGGCTCCTCCATGAAAATCAGAGTGAATCAGAGATCTTGGTCATGCCAGTACACTGACTCTGCCTCAGCCCCTCCCTCCTATTAAATTCCATGACCATTTAAAGGCTTTGAATCGCGGTCAACTTCACGCCAGCAAGCCTATCTCAGCCTAAAATTCTTTGGTTATGTTGATATACCTGCTTGACCCAGGTGAGTTAAAGATCTAGCAGTTGCATTTAACATGCAGCTTGATTAGTGTTCCTCTTGGTTAATTTTCCGTGGCTTAATTTATTGGCTAGGTCTTCAACAGTGCCAGCAGAGACAGTGGATTAATACAAGAACTGTTTTGTGCATGTTGTAGAATGCATTCTAGCCTGCTGAATAAAAAGTAAAAGGGTGTTTTTTAGTCCATCACTGTAGTAATATCCCCCCCTGTTGGTAGACAGATAAAAGCCACTGCATTTCCTCCTACACTGCTTTGCTACACTGTCATGAAAAAAGGAAGAGGTATAGAAAACCTGTCTCCCAAACTGATACAAAATCTCTCTGCAAGCACTTTGTCCATGCTGCTGGTGAGAAGAATGCTCCTTTCCTTTGGCCACCAAGTGTGGAGGTAGATAGGAGGGTGGGGGTGGGGTGGGGATCAAAGGAAGAGAATAAACTGGAGTCCAAAGGCAGTAAAAAGTAGGATGACACAAAGGGATAACAAAAACAAAAAAGAGGTTACCACTTACATCTTGCTTGTGGTCCCCAAGAAATTTGCTTCCAAATAAATACCAGATTAGAATAACATTTTGGCTAGAGAATTCTGGGAGTTGACATCCACACATCTTCAAGCTGTCAAGGATGAGAAACCCTGCTGGAAACAGCTGATAAAAGAAAGAGACTATAAATTCTATTCTGATGTCACTGTGTGAGTGGGAACTTCTCTGCTCTTTCATAGCACAATGGAATACACTTCGTTTATGCATTTATCTATGGTATTTTGCATCTAGTTTGCATTTTATCTATAGTATTTTGCGTACTCTGTAATTCCTTTGTTCATGGAATTTTACTCCAACTCTTTTAGATCCTGTGCAATTGTTTCTTATTTTACAGACCAGGAGACTGAGGGACAATCAAGTAGGCTGAAACTGGTGTTTCCCATGTTTGTCTCCTGCAAATGCTGTATCATGTTCTAATGTGGACTAACTAAAGAAAATTGTTTTGATTAACTATGGTATCATCTTAATGACCTCAGATAATCTTCTCCCTCCCAAGTTGTTGCTACTGTAACTATCAGCCTCTCTCAATCAGTGCACCAAACATATAACGTTTATTATTATTTTCCTCACAATAACTCTATCATGGAAGCGAGACTGATGGAAGCCTACAATGTTATGAATACAGAATACTTCTAAAGCTTTATCTAGAATTGTGTCTCATTAGGGCTGCTTAATTAACATAAAAACCTTTCCTATACCAAAAGTGCAGCAAGCATGTCGGGAACTGGGGAAAAATTGGATAAATGGAGTTTATTTTTTTGCCTACAGTGGTGAAAGCATTTCTAAGGTTTTCTCATGGAAGAGTGTATTTTCCTTTCATAGTTCTATATATCAGAGGCTTGGATGATTCTCTTGGTAGTTTGGTAGCTATTGTCTCCAGCTTCACAAAGGATAAGGTGTTGCACAAACATATATAATTGTTTACACTGAACATCTTTGTAAATAAGAGGAATGTAAAGAATAAATACTGTACACTGACGCCCACCTCCCAACTCAGGAAAGGGGGCTAGATAAATATGACTCCGCTATACAGATAAAACCATTCCAAAGGATAGGGAGGATGGATCAGGTTCATCAGCTGCCCAATTAACTCTTGTGCAAATTTATCCCCGGGACTCCAAGGATCTGTAGGAATGAAAGAGGAAAAAAAACCCAAATTTGTGACAGCAACATGGCATTGATTCTATGTATAGTCAAACAGGAACCAATATTAATCCCTATTCTCAGAGCATATAAATTTGATGGACTCAAACATCTGGTCTTCCATATAACTAGCCCAGCCCCTTCAGTCCTGCAGCAATGACAAAATAATGGAAGTATCAGGCACTGGCTTCAGAAGTCTCTAAGCAGATAGACAGAACCATCTGAAATTTACAGCCAAAATTCTCAAGAATGAGTAAAAATTGTAGATTTTCACAAGGATATTTAATAAATATATGAAAACCCACATTTCAGATTTGTTGGAACTTGAAGCTAGATCTGTTTGCTGTGGTTTAAATCAATGTTTCTCCATCTCAACAAACTGTAAGACACATGCACTTCAACTCCCATAATTCCCCACCCAGTAAGCAAGCTAGGAGATTTGGGGAATTGAAGCCCACACACAAAGTTGCAAAGAAACACTGATTTAAGCAATTACAGCATTTGGATTGCAAAAGATTTATTTTAGTCTCCAGCTGAATGCTTGGCTGATAATTGCACTTGGCTGATAATTGCACTGAGAGCCAAACTAGACACACAATTGGCAAAGTTGGCAATAATATGTAATGCTTGTTTTAAAAAAATTCACAGATATGTAAAGAAGGGATAACTTAAATTCAGATGCTGGCTTGAAGCAAATAGGCTCCTTTCTCCATCTTCCATTGCAATCTCAACCTGAATAATGACTCCAATTAATTGGAAAGAGGAAATGTGCTCACAATTAAGAACCTCTGAAAATAATATTCAGCATTTCAATCTGATTTCAGGCCCAGCTATTGAAACAGAGGCCTCATTCATGACACGTGAATGATCTCTGGTGAGAGCAGGATGGGGGTAGTGCAATTACCCTGACCTCTCAGCAACCTTCAATACCATTGACCAGGATATCCTGTGAGCCTGCTACATAATTTAGGACTTGGCAACATACTTTTGTGCTGGTTCAGCTCCTTTCTCCAAGGTTGGTCTCAATCAGTATTGATAAGGAGCAAGAGATCCAGTCTCTCTTACCACAGGGCTCAATACTCACTGCACTCATTTTTTATATCTATACAAAGCTGCTGGGTAAGATCATCCATCACTATGGATTGAAATATGATCAATATGCTGATGATACTCAACTTTGCATATACAACTGGTAACCTGGTGATGCTACAGCTACCTTCTACTATGCTTGGAAGCCGTCGGGGCCTGGATGTGGAATGTGTTATGACTGAACCATGGCTTTGGGTGCATGGAGCTTCCAGATCTTCGGCATCTTTAGTTCTGGATGGGGTTGCAGTACCCCATTCAGACCAGTTTGTAACCCCTAAAACCAGTTAGGAGTTCTCCTGAACTTGCATCTTCTGTTTAGATTAGGTGGCAGATATGTTTAGAAGAGACTTTGCACAGCTTCAACCAGTGCTCCAACTGTGATATTTCCTGGATCTAGACTCCCTGCATTTGGTCACTCAAGCCCTAGTCATCTCTTATCTGGATTAATGCAGTGAACTTTATTAGGAATGTAAAACTAACAGTAGGGTTGACAATATATAAACCAGGATTGTTACTTTAAATAATACTGTAAATTTAAGAAAGTGTGATTGGCTGCTGCTTCCTCAAGCAGCCATAAGATGGAGCCAGAATCACTGGTAGATGCTGGTTACTGTTGCAGAGGAGTTAGAAGTGCAAGGATTTTTCTGTGAGTTTTTGCTATTGTCTGCAAACCGTTACCGAACTGTGTATTTGTTACTGGACTTTGATTATTGGATTATCCCTGAACTGAACTGTTTGATGACTGACCGACTTTATTGTGTATGAATTCGGATTGATGAATGGACTTTGCATATCTCTATTTCCACGGAAGTAAAAACCTATTTTTTTACTCAGTGTCTCTGTATCCTAATTTGTGTATTCTACCACAACACTCTCACAACGCTTTGCTTTGCACTTGTTCTCCTAACGGGGGACTATCCTTAACAAACTTTACCTGGGGCAAGTTTTGAAATGCATTTGGAAGCTTCAACTGATGTAAGGTGCAGCATCATAAGCAGTCTTTGGAGCCCTTAGAATGATCCATGTTACACCACTGCTTCACAAGCTGCATGGCTGCCAGTTTGTTTCCAGGTGCAGTTCAAGATATTGAGGGCTGCATCAGAGTTGTGTCGGGGGAGCAGGGTGGGCATGGCCAGTTCAACATCACTTGTGTTGGGGGGCGCCTTTGGTGGCCTGAGCATTCTACCAGCGAAAACGGAGCTCGGGAGGCAGCATGCAGCCCTCCCAAGCTCCATTTTCACTGCAGAGGGCTGCAAGAGGCTGTTGCAGCTGAAAATGACGGTCGAGAGAACTGTGCGCAGCCCTCCCAAGTTCTATTTTTGCTGGCAGTCACCACAGGACGTTCCTTCATTGTTTACAGGACATCCCTGTGGGCCAAATCTAAGTACCCTGTAGGCCAGATCCAGCCTGCGGGCCTTGAGTTTGACACCCCTGCTCTAAGACAAGCTCACCCTACTCATACTGGCAGAGGAGGCATGTGGAGGATCCTGTCAGTAAAGGAACTCTGAATCCACAAGAAGAACCATCTCTGTTATAATGCTGGGTCTCTGGAATTTTTGGAAACCCCCTCCCCCAGTAAGATTTGCCCCCACCTTCTTATCTTTCCACAAATGTGAAAACTTGTCTCTGTCAGTTGGCTTGGAGACCCAATCATGGAGTACAAAGGAAGTGGCTGCAGGACTAACTTGCTGACTCTACCTCCCCTCTGCACTTCCTGCTACCCCCCTCTCTACTCATCTTTTTAATTCCATATTATTGTACTTCCACTGTATATTCTTTGTTTGTTTCATTACTATTGTTATTTTTTATTATTTTTTTACATTTTATTGTTGTGAGCCACCCACAGTAGATCTATGGATAGGTGGCAAATAAAATGAATAAACAAACAAACAAACGAACCAATGAAACTTTTTTTCATAATTTTCCTAATGAACTTAAAACCATCTCCCTGAACTGCTGCAACTAAAAGATGCATTACAAACATCACTCTTTTTTTGAATATGGTCTAAATACTCACAAAATTAACCATCCACTCTGTAATATTTCTGCCTTAGAAGACATCACAATCCTCTAAGCAGCAGTCCCCAACCCCTGGGCCATGGACCGGTACCCGTCCATAGCCCGTTA
>JAEANM010007078.1:0-18043 GCA_017656035.1 Myanophis thanlyinensis
ATGTATACACACACATAATATATACATATAGCTTAAAAAGCTGTTTCTTCAAGATGCATGATTAAAATTAGCTTTTAAACTGAGAACTGGTCTTAAATTGTTCGTATGGTTTATTCAACTACTAGCCATATGAAGTGTTTATTAATCTCTATTTTCCTGCTTTCTTCAAAGTTAATTTTCAGTTCGTGTTTGGAATTTTTCAGGAGTTTACTGCAGTGTTCTGTGTGGCAGGAATGGATGCTTTCCCTTTGCTATTTTAATCCCCAAAGCTCTGATGAACAGAAGATAACAGAAATGGTGTATGCGATTTTTCGAATACTACTTTATCATGCAATCAAGTATGAATGGGGTGGCTGGCGTGTTTGGGTGGATACTCTAGCAATTACACATTCAAAGGTGAGTTATGCAAAAACAATTCTAATTCTGATTTTTTAAAATAACTTTGAAAGGCAATTTGGTGAGTTTAGTTAGCAAAAACAAAGGTTTCACTGAAATTAACTAGAGAGAACAAAATAAGGGAAGGCGCCAATATTCCAATAATTAAAAATATTTAGTGCAATGCTTGTGTAATTTCATGCATCAGCTTGGTATGAGAGTAGCTAAGTTGATGTTCAGAAAACTTTGTTTTATTATGAACTGTCTGTGCAGTTGAAGCATATAAATTTGAAACGGAAGGTGGCGCACTTTGTCTATTTCTACGTTAGAATGATGTCCTATTCTTATATGGAGAGTCTGAGCAACAAATTACTGATGAAACTGAAGCAAAAGCTGTTTCCATCCAAACAAAGAGAGGAAAGGTTGATGGAATAATCTTTTTTCTTGAATAAGAAATAAAATAGTCCTACTACTAATAATATAATTTTATACAACTATAATAAAATTGTGATGGAAAGAATTTTTCTCTAATGGGGGTAACCTTGTTTCAACTGAGAAACAGATTTTAGAATAAAGTTGCAATGGCTGCCGCAATGGTTCCTCCTTCTAGTCTCCCAAATATTTTTAGTACAGCTCTGGGTGGATTTCCATATGGGGATTTACAATGTAAGAAAAATGAAGAGACCTTCCCCTCTTGTTACACCATGAATTATGGGACACCTGGTGTGTTGACAGCACAGTTCAGGTACAAAAATTGGTCTTTCAGCTATGTGGATGTCAATGTCTTATGAGACCATCATATTTATAAAGTGAAACAACAGATACTCTTTTCAGATTATGATTTTACTTACATAGATTGTATTTTAAAAGCTGTTTATGAATTCTGTTTGATAATTAAGATTCTGAGGTAATAGTTAATTTGCATTTTATTCTTTTTAATTGTAGAGGTTGAAATTAACGTTAATAATTTTCTTAAATTGTTTATAGTTTATAGGGAAGTTAAATGTTTTCTAGTGCGCTTTTTTCCCTATTTTGTTCATAATAAATTTTATTTATAAAGCTATTTTTTCTGCATTAATATTATTAATATTTAAAACTAATCAGTTTTAAATTCAGTTTGGTATTAGATACTTGACATCAGTTTAACATCGATACAAGGTTTCCAGACACCTCATATCAAATATTCCAACATTTGCTTATGAGTTCATAGACATTTGTAGGAAGATAAACATAACATTGCTAATAACTCTAGATATAAATTTTGGATTGCACTGTTTTTGCATAAAATGATATGTGAATAGATGCCAATTAGAACATACATTTATGCATATGTGTATGTGTGTGTCACGTAGTATATACAGTGGTATATTTTCATTACCATATATAGATTTTATAGTCTACATATTTATATTCTGACATGAGAAACTATTATTGAAATTAATACTAAGTTTATCACTTAATTTTTCAGTCCAATAAAATTATAAAAATTAGCTTTTGTTACGAATACCGTTTCATTACTAGTTTATGTATTTTTATACTCATTTGAGACTCAGTCTCTGCATGCCACTTTCAGCCAGGCTTGCTCCCAGTCAGGTGTAAAGTGGGATTACTAAATAATGGTGGGAACATTTTAAGGACAAGAAGAATCAGACAGCTTTTTTTGTTTGGCGTTTATTGCCAGAGTTCATTATTTTAGTCAATTTACAATAGCGAAAAAGGTGTCTTCAATCCCTAGTTCAGTTAATTTTGTTTTTTTAATAATAGCGTTAAATCAGCCACTGTTTTACATCTTAACAATGCAAGAGTATGGTGGCACGTGATGTTGAATTCAGGTTAATTCACTTTAATTATCCCTGTGACATATCACCCACATGAACTAAGATTTATCTACCCCATTGTGGAATGCTATTGCAACATATATTGTTTCTCGTTCTTTGGTTTTTCTAGAGTAGCATACAAAAGTTAGCAATAAAATAGCCTGTTTTAATTAAATTTTTCTGTAAATGTTTTGAAGACAAGGATCCTCAAAAGTTTTCTTAATAATTGTTACTGAATTCTGAATTTTCTGGAAGTATTAGTTTGAATAAGTAAGCTTTTTTTTTTTTTCTGTTTCAGTTTGTTCAAATTCATAAGACAAAATTTCCTTAAAACTGAGCCACAGTAATTTTAAAAAATTTGTATGCTTTAATTTATATTTCAGCTCTATTACATTTATGCACCAGCCACTGTCTATTCATACTCTAATGTGTAATTTTATTTTTGGTAAAGAGCTTGTGTGGAAAGAACTAGTATTGCAAAATTGGATAGATTTTGCAGAGCTGCACATCAAGATACATGGAGCTGCTATAAAAAGCCAAAGAAACTCAATTGCAATTTTATTGTCCAGTTTGATAGATTTCCTGCCACCTTTGTAGCAGGGAAGCCGTTTGTCACTGTAGCCTCTTTTCCAACTGCAGCACTACGCTTTATAAGCAGCGATGGCTTTTGTGGCATAATTGCACTACCTAGGTTTCTTTTGCTTTCAGGATTTGAAGGTATACATAATCCTATTATAGCTAAAGCCTGTTGTAATGCTGTGATTAAAAAAAAAGATCCCGTATTTTTATATCTTCCCTCACTTTCATTTCTGTTCTTTTCATTACATAGTGTATAAAATAACTTGATTTTTTTGGTCTAGTTTAATCCTAAACAGAATTTACCACAAAAACACTCAGATAGAAGCTATCCTCCTATTGTGATAAATTCTTCTATCATTTCTTCAGTTTTAAGCATGTTTATGTCTTCTTTACTTTTGCTAAATCCTTCCAACTTCTTACAGTGAATTTATTTTCTGAAAATATATTTTGAAAGTAACTTGGATAATTATTTTTAATCCCATAATGGAAAAAATATATATTTATTTTTCAATTGTAATCTGAATGCTATATCAACATATATTTAAAATACTTACAGATGCAGTAATTTATGTCACATGCAATTTTAGGTTTTGACCATAGCTACAGAATGTTTAGAAATTACTTAGCCCCTAAGAACTGAGAATTCAAATGCAATAATTTAAAATAACAGATAAACTTTAGTTTTCTATTTAATGTTTTGGCAAAGTATAAGATTGAATAAGATGCCAAATATTACCATTCAGTGAAACTGATGTCCATAAAATTATAAAATTAAGATTTATAAAAATAAAATTAAGTTGCATTATATAGTTATTTACTTGACATGCCCAGGCTTGCAGATGCAGGCAAATTGAAAAGAGAAGACAGCAAGAATGATTTATTGGTTCTATTGAATTATGGAGAAAGATTAAACAGTTTAAAGGTATGAAAGGGGGACGGCTAAATCTTGGTATGTGTGGATTTGCCACATAGAGTTTGAAAATGGCAGACCTTGAAGGCCTTTAGATGTACTTATTCCAGTGGAATAAGTTGAGGAATAGAAGCAATAGGATCAGAATTCATATAAACCTTCAGAATTTAAAGCATGAAAATACTCTTGTAAAATAAAAATAAAACTTTGGGCCATGATTGGGAAAAATGATGGGGAAAATTAAGATATAATCCTTCACTTAAACAGCTACCCATAACCTTGGAGGGTTAACCTCTTGACTGTAAAAATATTCTTACCCATCAATATATCTGCAGGACTCCTCCTAAACTTTCTACAGCATCAGAGGTTCCTGCTTATGTAAGTTGGCTTTTATCATAAAAATTATATTTTTGGATTTACTAGTCATATATTTCAATTATGCTGTCTAAAATGAAGTGATTGGTGAAAATGTAAAACACTCAATTTCAAAATAGAATAAGGGAAGTATTGAATATAAAGTGAAAAAACAAAGAAATAACAGAGCACACTAAAATACCCTAGTGACTCTGAAGCTATAATTTGCAAAAAAGGTTCTCACAACTTTAGTTAAATGCACCTAAGGGAAAAAAAAAGAGAAATATCTCATATGTCTTTATGTATGTCTAAAATAAAATAAAAAGTTGAGAAATTGTTGTTTCATGGGAATTACTTGGAAGTGTATGTAAATAAAAAAATAAAAATAGAAGATATGGAAAAATAGCATGTACTGGATTGGCTAGACATTATAAGATATATAATTAAAAATCAGAATTGTGAAAGAAATGTTTAAATTGGATATTAAAAAATAATACAGATTTAGTTAATTTTGTGCAATAGGCAAATGTTAGAGAGCTACTGAGCTATAATTGTAACTATAGAAAGAAATGTTTTGATATTTCTATGAACATTCAATCCATATTATGCTCAATCACCATAAAATCATCAAACAGGAGTATATTTAACTAGCCCCCAAATAAGTGGAAATTTGCTGCTTTGGAGACTTGTTGCAATTCAGCCAAACTTCTCCTTACTCTCAAAACCGGTTCACAAAACACTAAAACCTCTTAGAAGTTAAGGGAGTAACATAGAACAATCTGGTTGGATAGCAAGTAATATCTTCTATTTCATCTTATATGGATGGGCAGCCCTACTATGCTTGTCCTTACTGTAGTCTCTTGTAAAATATAATGAACTATAATGTATTCATTATAATTCAGGAAGTTGTTTGCATGTACAATATACTTTCTCTCTTTATAAAAACAAAAACCACACAAAATTCACACAATTTGGGTTTTATCAAAAAATAAAAACCATCTCTCATAATTTAGGATAAGTATAGTGGACTAATAAAAGAGTTGATTAAGAATAATGAGAAGGTTTAGTCCTTCCAAAAATGTGAGGTTCTATATGTAGGTATAGCTTCTATAGCTAGCAGTTTCTTGTTCCACTAGAATAATTAGTCTCATTACAGATGGGATATACTATCAGATATTAACTGCACCCCTCTTTTCCCAATTTCACCATTTTTTTTCTTTTGTATCTAACATGCTGCAAGGACATATAAGAAGCCATATTCCTCCTTTTTTTTAGAATCAGAAACTAATAAGCGTACTTTTATAAGGAAGCAATGTTATTCAAAAAAGAATAAGAAATAGTAACAAAAAATTTTAAATATGAAACATAGAATATAGAAATATAAAAAAGAAATCTAATCAAATTTATTTAATTCCAATGAAACCTATGTTTTTGTCTGTGTAAACTAAAATTGCTTCTACCATGGACTTACATTGATTTTTGTTTTTAAACAGACACCTCTTGTTGAAGGTTTCTTTCTGCCCCAGCAGAAAGGAGAAAGGAAGTCTCCTTCCTCAACCTTTTCATATCATTTCAAATACGATTCATGTCTGGACATAGGACTGAGATAGCATTCTTTGCTCTCCTGAATGTCAGGACTTGGATGGGACTTTGACTTTTTAGATTTCTCAGTAGTTTTCAGTACCATGGAGCATAGTATTTTACTGGAGTGGGATTGGACATTAGAGCCCTTGTTATGCAATGGTTCAGTTTCTTATTCAATGGGCAGATTCAATCTGTCGTAGTGAGGATGACAGATCAGTCTGGTAATTCTGTTTTATGGGGTGCCATAGGACTCCAGTTTCCCCTGCTCTCTTAACATGTATATGAAGCTGCCATGTATGATCATCTTAAAGTTTGAGGTATGAAATTCTTTCACTGATGATACTAACTTTACATTGCTACCCCAAGCTGGGGTTGTTGTAATTAGCTATTGTACCCATCCCACCGGCAGCATTCTATGCTAATGCTACTGTTGTTTTGATATCTTTGGTTAATATTCTACAAATTCCTTGAACGCCCACTCATACATAAGCATGTTCATGCTAGTTTTGGGAAATCCATGCTTTGAATGCCATTTGTACAACACCACTTCCCTGACACATGATGTCACATCGTTTGTAATAAAGCATATGTACATTATATTCTCCATTATGCTATGCAGTGCACATTAGAATCCCGAACAGCTGCATTGATAATATTTGAGTGTTATCTTTATATAACGAGCATACTGAAATTAGACATCACTCAAGACATTGAATGAATTATGAATTTGCAGGAATGCAAATTAAAGCTAATCTGTCAGAATGCCTTCTATATATCTTCTATATATATTCAGAAAAGGAAGAGAAGCCTCAGCGCTTCCTGATAGTTAATGTTTTGTAACCAGGAAGATCTCTGAAATACTCTAGAATGTCTTAAATTTATTACTCCACATCCTAACTGCGGGTCACTACCTTCTTATATATTAAAAACCATATAATAGAAGAGTGCAACTGTAGCTCTCTGTCCCCCATCCTGTCCCATCAGTTTTTTCTGTTCAAGGCTGAATGTTCCCATTTCTCTCAGCATGTTCTCATAATATTTGTTTGTAATTTTTTTTGTAAATCTATTCCAGTTCTTAAAAAATGGAACATCATACAAAATACTTAAAATAGAATTCCCAGATGGACTTTTATCTTTTATAGTTTTAGGCAGCTTAGCCGCTATTAAGATCATTCTAGTATATATACTCAGAGTTAAATTTTAAACACTAATTAAAATTATTATTGTTCCATGATTTTAATATATAATATCAACATGTAACTTACAGGTTTGAATGTATATAACTCAGGATTGGAATACATTGTGGAAGTACAGTATCAGTAAAATACAAATGCTTGCCTGTATTTCACTACTTTGGCAATGTTTATAGAACATATTATTTCTGTGAAAAACGTAATTGACAGATACGATAGATTGTATTGTCTTGAAAAACATTCTTCATAACACAAATCTTATAATGATACAACTAATCTTGTCTGTTAAACTATTTTACAATAATAATGGTAAACATAACTTCTTTTGTGTTCTGACAGTTAAATTCAATGTTGGGACTTAAAACAGTCTTTTGATCTGTATAATAAGTAGATTGCCAGTATGGGGCCTAAATGATTTGTTATGTTGGGGAAAATGCCAAGCTTTTGTGCATATAGGTCCTCAGTTTCTTTTTGACTGATTCCTTGGGATTGGTATCAGCAGGTATTGGTGCCTACAGTCAAATTTGATTTATTTTCTGAATGGTGTGGAGAGTTTCCAGGTCTGAGCTGTTAGCATTGCTCCTAGGAGGGCAGAAAAACAGGTCAATAAAGCTCTCATTAAGATAAAAAATAAACACTTTTGCTGGAATTATGAATAGCAATTATTGATGGAGATTTGTAGCACACAAGTTAATTTCAAGAAAATCTTGTAAAATTAACCCCCCCCCCCAAAATACTATTCTTTTGCTTAAGTGACTGCCTAGTCTTCTTTTGCGTTGAATCTTGACTTCATATTTGATGTGCTATACACTAAAGATACAGTGAATAACAAAAACTAAATCATTATAAACAGCTAACTTTTTGTCATTTTTATACTCTAATTCTAGTGCCAAATCTATCATCATAGCTTTTCTATAGTACATTCTAATCTTTCTGTCTAGCAATTAGTGAGCTGAATGTCAAATTAAGCTAAAATTAATGGTTAATGGAATCTTGTACTTATTAGCTTGAAACTGTCCTAACTGGTAGTGCATAGAGGAGCTTTCCAAATGTTGCAAATAGCTATAGATTAGGTATCACATGGTTGTGAAGATTAATGAATGGCCTTTTAGCTTGCTAATTTAAAGCAATACCTAGTAATTAATTCTAAATTATCAGTTGCACATTTGCAAATACCTAAAGGGAAATATAAAATTAAAGATAAGGTACATGTGAAATTCCCTTGGCTAACATAATAGGTTTCAAGTTGTCGGTACAGGTTTACAGGAACCGGAATTCATGTCATGCTCAGTTTGAATGGTATTAGGGACTAGGATCTAACACTGATAAATAATTAAAGCCATTCATTTTCCTTTTATTTTAAAGCATGATAAAATAAACATGTTTTTGTGAAACAATGGATGACATTATCTAATTGTCTTACCACAAAAAAACCAAGTGTAATTTACTTATTTATTAATTAATATGAATAACAAACATATTTTTCCTCCATAAAACTCATTATGCAATACAAATCATTTTCAGTGGATGCCACATCTATTGAACAGCTTTTGTATTTTTAAATACAAAAAACAGAATGTCTTCTTGGTGGTTAGAAATTTAACAAATGTTGCATATAATTTCTTGATTTGCCTAAACTCTAAAAACAGGCTAGTTTCCTTTATGTAGTGATGAATTGTGGCATAGATTTTTATGGATTAGAAAACATTTGAAGAATCAAATGATTGAATTTTCTTATGTGTTTTACAATTCTGGAGAGCACTGTAACATTCTATCTTTGAATTAGACAGACAGAGATTCTTCCTTAAGTCGTGTTTTCATGTGGTTGGCAGAGATAGTGAATTCTAGAGAACAACATTCAGTGGCAAAGTTCACATCCCTAGAGAAGCATTTCTTCCAGGTTGTTTTCTGAGGTACTGCTTTCAGCTCATTTTACAATCTTACAATTCCTGTCCAAAATACTAAGCAATTAAGGCTTCCAACATTTCAACTCTGCTGTAGTCAATATGCAGCAGTGGCTGGAAGACAATCTCAGTGAGAACTGTCACAATCTGTTGCTACAACTATTGATGAAGCAACTGTAGCAAGACATTTACAGTATGTAAAATTTGATTTTGTAGATATTGCTGTTTAGAATAGATATAATAGATATAAGGATTAGTAGTTTGAGTGTAAAGTTGTTTCCAATGATTTCATCTGCTTTGAATATTGAACTGTACCTTGACAGTTCTTTATGGAAATCTGGACTCAAGATCATACATATTTTAACCTGAAATAATTCTAAACACCTTGCAATTTTGTCCATTTTATAAGCATTCTGAAGAAAAATGAATGTGTGCATACTACATGTACTTTTACTAATAAAATGCTGATTTTACAAAAAAGATGTTCTGCAAGTTTTAACTTGTGATTTGTTCCTTTTTTATATATCCATTAAACAATACAATTTTTCAGAAATTCAGGATAGACTACATACTCTGTTCCTGAATGAGAAGGTGTCCATGAATTTCCTTGTCAAAGCATATTGCCCTGAAACTCGTTTGCCTAAGGGAATATTTAAGGCTGCAGATACCAAGTTAGGTGATGAAAAACTCTACAGGGCTTAGGTTAGCTCTTTGGGAAATGAATCTTAAAAAATTGAGCTATATATCTCTCAGTTCACTGCACCTTTGTCAAGATGAATGAAAAAAATATATTGCTGACATAGATAAGAGAGAATGAACAAAATGGAAAAATGCATGATAGCAACCAGGAGAAAGTACCGATTCACTTTTGGTTCATGAACAGCTGTTGTGAAATTTGGATCACTATGGATTATTTTGCCATCATTTTCTTTGTTTTCTCGGATGTTGATGATAAAATTAAAACATAGGCTCTCTGCTACCTTAACAATATTTTGTGTCCTACTTGTTAAATGAATTGTTATAGCAGTGCGGAAGTTTAAATTATATATAAAATAAGTATGATAGATATATGTTGAATATCCTGAATAAAAAAAAGTCTTTCATTTTAATTTTTCTTACAATATCTACATAAATTTTGCTATATATAAGACAATGAATAAGTAGTAAGAATGTTAGAGTGAAGTAGAGAGCTATAAATGCCTGATATGAACTCAATATTGGCCAGATAACAGATCATTGAAATGTGACATGCCTGGAAACCTTTCTGACAAAATAGTATACATTCTAATTCTCAATGAAAAGGCAGAATTTGCTTCTCATGATTTTTTATCATTTCAAAATTGTCCTGTTCACAAAGAAATTAACAGTCAAAGGTTGATATTGGCAAAGGTATCCATGGTGACCTTGATAGGCAAAGAATTAGTTCATAGCATGAGGATCAAGAGCAATAAAATACCATAGGAATGGTCGTGATTCTGTGGTAGAAACACAATGTACAGAAAATTTATATAAGCGTGAAGATTTACAAATTAAAACGGTTTAACTCTGTTTTTCAAAGATATCATCAGGCATGGACAAATGTTAATGGAAAGCAGAAATGTTTTTGGTATGATAACTTATATAGGCCCAGCCTATCACAGATGTAGTTCCTATGTCTAATTTTTCCCAGATAGAAATTGTATATTTGAAATTAAATGATGTAGAGTATGTATACTATACACCTGAATCTGTCTCTGAACTGTGATGGAGGTAATCAGGTCTTGATTGCAAGGTTAGTTGTGCTGTCAACACAATTTGATGTTTTTGTATCTCGTTGGTTTTAGTGTGTTAGTAACAATGTGTTTGCAGACTAGGTGCTCAGTATCCATAGTTGAAATGTCAGTAGCAGCAGCAGGACTTGTGGTACACTGCCTCTAGTGCTGAGATATCGTTCCTCTGAGTCAGATTTACCTCAACCACAACCTCTTCCTCTTCTTTTCTTTGCTGTATATTAAAAATCTAATAATGATATTGCATCTCTTAACAACACCATAAAGTACCACCAACCGTATAGGCAATGTCTAAAGCACGAAATAATCTCAGTTTCACTTTAAGGAAGGATCCAGTTGGAACTGAATAAATGGATTAATATTAAAAATATTGTCCTCATTGCCCTACAATAAATATATAAAAAGGAACTATTTTTTGAGTACAGGATGCTTATAAATAGATATGGAAATGTGGCTGGCAGAGGCATGATATATGATTTTCCAACCCAAATGCTTCTAGAATTGAACATTGATTTATTTTGAGGTAACTCTTAACTACAGAAAAATAATGATTAAGTGTTCTGTCTAAAATGATATGTGTTTATATATTTAAATAGTTTTATTCTACCACTTCTGATAGCTTACAACATACTGTATCCATGAAAGCCACAAACTCACTCCATTTAAACCAGACCAAAATATAGTAATTGTTATCTAACTGATTTTTATGGATCCTGATATTTACATACATTTACAATTTACTCTGTCACCTTCTATATATTACTAGGGAAATATAGCAAGACGTAAACATTAAATACTTTAAAATTAAAACATTTCCAACTGTTCTGTTTTTAAAAGGTAACTTTTGAAATACATAAACAGAACCTTTCTCGGATGTTCAGGGAATATGAAGAGAAAGGAGACGAATGCTGCAGTGCTGGTCCATCATCCCTTATTAGAACAGTTTCAGGTATTAGTAAAGATGCCGAAGTTACAGAGAAACTCCATCATCTTGAAAAAAAAGAAGCTGACACCTCTACAGTTGAAACTGACAACAAAAGCATGAACAACAGCATTTTGAAAGAGGAAAGTAGATTATCTGATTTTGAAGAACAAAGTAATTTAGAAACAAACAAAGAAAAAAACAAAACAGAAAATATTCAGAAAACTCTTGATTTAAACAAAGCTCCTTGTTTGGATCTTCCCCTGCAAGCTCAAGTGACAAAACAGAGCTCAGAGCATACTGCTGAAATTATTGGAATAAACAATGAAGAAAAAGAAATAAGTGCCACTGGTTCCCAATCATCTTTAGAAAATGTTGAAACGCCAGAAAGTCCAGAAATGTTAGAAAATGTAACACCAGAAGTATATGGGGAGGAAGATGAAGATTTTGTTGATTTAAAAGAGGAGACGAATCTGGCACTTACATCCGAACAATGTGTTCCAAAGCCCATTGAGGAACATGATTTGTGCGATAGCCAGGTAACCTCGGTTGTACAGGAGTGCAATGCTTCTTCAAAAAATTCAGTTTCAATAGAAGTAATACCTGAAATTGTTGAAGGATTAATTGTTGAAGGATCAATTGTTGAACAATCAGTGGAAACAGAACAACAGGATAGTTTGCCAGAAATCAGTGGTCCTGAAATAAACAGAGCTCAGTCAACTACAGACACTGAGAATAACATTGATGACAAAAATACTAATCAACTCCAAACCAAGACAGTTGTAGATAGCACACAACCACAGACCCCAGAAGCAATAATTGCTTCAGATAAGAAAATTGCCAGACTTGATGTTTCCAGCATTGCATCAGATACGGAAAGATTAGAATTAAAACCCCATGCAAATCCAGAAGCAAATCAGCCTCCTAGAGCCATTTCTGAGGTAGGTTTTGCACTACTATCTACTTAAATAAGTTTAAAATATTTACCAGATAGCATGATTGTGTGAATGTGTGCATGTATGCGAAAATGTCTGTCTATTTATCTAACTTTTTATGGCAGTTATAATTATGAATGCTAACAGATTTGTAAAGTGATCTAGATAGATTAGATGTTTTAACTGTATTATAATATTATAAGGCTGAGATTAAAATGCCACATAATTTTCTGAATTAAATGTATTAATAATTTAAAAATAGAACATATGCAAGAGTTGCATCACTTATGCATTATTCCTAATTAAAGTGATGTTCCTAAGTGCTTCCCTCCTGCAGAAATACCTTCCAATGGATAATCATCAAGTTACATCACACTTCCTCAAAGGAGGAAAATCACAGGCAGCAGCAATATATGCACCCTATGTGGTAAGGTCTAGCTGCTGCTTATTCTTACCTTGGCTGGCAGAGATGGTGGCATAGTTGCTAAGTAGTATATAGAATTGATATGACTGCTTAAGCATAGTCCTCAAATAATCATGATTTTATAAAATTATTATTGACCTAGAGTATGAACAGCTTTTTCTGGAATTAGATATCTGCTAAGGCTCAGATGACATTTTCAGTATGATCTTCACTTGATTTATCTCTCTCAATATATATTGTTTACAAAGACATCTAGGCAGTATGATTCATCAGATCAAAATATAGCAACTCCTGCAGATGGGCAGAGGAAGGATTCTAGATCTACCATGTTCCGTATTCCTGAATTCCGATGGTCTCAAATGCATCAGCGCTTGCTTACAGATCTCCTCTTTTCTATAGAAACAGATGTACAGATGTGGAGAAGGTAATGTCTATGAAATCTTAGACTGTTTACATAGTATAAGCAAAATATTAATTAGAAAATTATTTTTAAATGGATGAATTGTAATATATAACTTGAGTTCTCAAAGTTGATGGGAGTGTTTCATGACTTAAGTTGCATTAGCATCTTCTGAAATGCTACACATGTCAATTTTTTTTTAAAGTGTCCCTTGATTGAATAATGTTTTCATATAATTCAAGGATTGTTCAGGATCAATAATTGCATTGCATTAAAAATATACTCTTTCTATACGTTTTTCCTTTGTAATTTTATTTGATTTGAACAGGAAAATAATGTTTCTTCAAAACTCAGTTCTATAAGCTGCTTTTTCCTTTCGAACTTGTTCTATTTTACTGAAACACTATGATTGCTTTTTAAAAATGAGGTTCAGCAACATCCAGAATTACTGAAAAGAAGTTGTCTTGCACAAAATGTTCCCTTGAGCATTAGGATGTTATTTAAAAAAACAGAATCAAACATTAGAAAATGTTTTGTGAGAGATTGGAGATGAATAGAAAGGGCTATTGTCTAACTGTCCAAGCTGAACTTATCCTACTTATCATGCCTATGGAATTTCTCAGTCATCCAGGTCATGGTTGTCCCAAAGGTGCTTTTTCAAAAGGCAACTGGACTTTTTTCGACTCGAAGATGTTTCGCTTCTCATCAAAGAAGCTGCTTCAGTTCTGAGTGAACTCTGAACACTCATAACCAAAAGAGCTTCTTGGATGAAAAGTGAAACGTTCTCAGGGAAAAAACGAAATTCAGTTGCTTTTGGAAAAAGCACTTTTGGAATACCCAACTCATCAATTTTAGTCTATTGAATGACAAAAATGAAAATGTATTAAATCACATGTAGTGAATCCTTTGGTGAAAGCCCAAGAAATAGAAGGAATTCATTGCATTTTTTTGATGTAACAGGAATTGAATGTATTTATGCTTTTCATTTTTATAATTCTTTTTGCTTAGAGAGTGAAGTGTGCAATATCTTTATAAATTTAATTTATTTAATTTATTTAGGAGATTTATACTGTTCTATTCACACATGGCAACTCAAGGCGGCTTACAAGAATATAAAAATATCATATAAAAAAACAAAACTAATAAAGAGACAATCATATAATAAAATAATAACATAAAATATCCCCCCATCCCCCGCACCGGTGACATCTTATGAGCCATTTAATGCGCTCCATCCCACTCTGTTCCCCAGGCCTACTGGCAGAACCAGGTCTTCAGCGTTGCCCAGAAGAGTGTCAGAGTGGGGGACCATTCTAATTTCTGGAGGAATGATATTCCAGAGAGAGGGAGTCATCATGAAGAAGGCCCTTCTTCTGGGTCACACCAGATGTATCTCCTAGGGGATGGGACCTCCAACATTCCTTGCCTCCCCTCTCTGATGGGTTGGGTAGATGTGACCGGCAAGAGATGGTCACTCAGATAACCTGGTCCCAAGCCATGAGGACTTTAAAGTGACAACCAGTGCCTTGAATTGCACCCAGAAGCAAATCAGCAACTAATGCAGTTCCTGCAGAATAGGTGATAAATGTGCACACTGAGGTCTGCACAAAACCATGCAGGCCATTGCATTTTGCACCAACTGGAGCTTCCAGATGCTCTTCAAGGGCAGCCTCATGTAGATGTATTGCAATAGTCAAGACGGGAAGTGACTAGGACATGAGTGATCATGAGTAGGGAATATTGGTTCCGGAAAGGGCATAACTGGAGCACAATCCACAGTTGTGCAAAGGTCCTCCTGGCCATGACCTCCACCTTCAAGCAGGAGTTGTGAGTCCAAATTAATGTACAGGGTCTGTTTGGAGTAATGCTACCCCATCCAAGACCAAAGGTGGCAATTCTCCCTGGATCAAAGAACCCCAAACCCATAGCCAATCGGCCTTGCCAGAGTTTAGTTTCAACCTGTTGCTCCCCATCCAGCCCATAACAGCTTCCAGGCACTGTGAGGGGGAGGACACAGCATCTCTTAAGTCACCATGGACGGTTACTGGTTTCCTCTTAAGAGGAATGAATTCAGATCCACTTTATTAATTTATTTTATCAAATTTAAACACCATTCATCTCACTGTCTTAAGTGACCTCCAAGGGAAATCTGATAATTTATTCAGTGTTTTTTGCAGGCATAATAGATAATTAGATAATTGGGATTCCTAATAATAAATATTCAGTACATACTTAAACATAGTTTCTGGAGTTCTATGTTCTGGAGAAAATTAGAATGATAAGGAGAGGGCATTTTCAACTTAAGATGAAGATGCATTGGTAACGTAGAATGCTGATGTGTAATTCTTCAATGCAGGATCGATTTCTGGTTAATATAAGTAAATAATACTTCAATAAATAATTTCTTTGTAACATTGCAAGAGAAATTACATATATACTGTCTGTTTTATTTTGGAGCAGTCATTCTACCAAGACGGTGATGGACTTCGTGAACAGCAATGATAATGTCATCTTTGTACATAACACAATTCATCTTGTCTCTCAAGTGATGGACAATATGATTATGGCTTGTGGTGGCATATTACCTTTGCTTTCAGCTGCTACATCTGCTACGGTAAGAAATTCAGTTTCCAATACACAAGTGGTGCTTTGTGTCTTTATGCATTGGATTATACTAAACTAAAATTATGCTCAAGTATGCTTGCTTAGGGCTCTGCTGGGAGGAATTTGTTCTGTGAGCCAACATTAAAAACCTGAATTATGTGACATGGACTTCATTTTGCCTTTCTTTTCATTGAGTGAAAAGGGAATATGAAAACATTCTCTCAGATCCAATCTAAATCTGTTAAAAATGAGATACTTGAAATCAGTCTGTTTCTTTCCCTTCCTTGCCCATATGTGTCCTTGTTCTATAGCGTCATCCAGGGACATATATAAGGAGAACAAAGGGAAAGACGACAGTTGCAACCATGTGATTGAAGCACTGCCACTTATATATGTTTATGACATATCAGTTTATCATCTGCATATAGCTTCTTCCAAGACCAGGAAACAATTTTTGAAGGGGATACCAGATTGGAGTGGTAGCCTATCTTGTGTTTTTGGCTCTTCCAATCTTTTTTGCTGGTAAAATCTTATCATAAATGCAATTTTTGCTTTACTGATGAATAAAATAATCTGGGACATTTCATAATTAAGACAAAATTCACAATTTTTTTGAATGCAGTTTAGGAATAACATATGCATTATTCATGCACCTTTACCCTCATATTTTATCCTTTCCCCTTATTCTCAAAGTCCCATAGGGATGCCATGACTTTAATGCAGTTCCTTTGCCTATATATAACAGGGCACTGTTGACTGTCTGTTGAAAACAAGAATGTGTGATGTGCTGTCATAAATTTCCTTTCTGAGGAATAGGCAGGAATTACAGAGGGTTTTGGAAGTAACTGACATGGAACTTTTGTGTCCAGAAAAGGGCACAAGATTATCTCTGTGCTGTTGGCATGTTTCCTAATCATTTTTTCTTTCTCAAGAATGTGTCCATCACTGTTCATTAGACTACTAATTTTTGGAAATTACGATCACATTTTGGCTTATTATATTTTTACAATTTTGCTGAAATATTTGCCCATTTTATTTCTATGTCAGCTCTTTCTCTGTAGTAATTCAAAGGTTTTTTTATTACGGTACCTAGGCAATCAAGTTCTTTTAAAGTTATACATGCTTCTTCATGGAACCAGTTTTGAAATAATTCTCTTTTATATTATTTATAAATAATAGAAATTATTTATATTATTTGGTCTAATGATTAAGACATAAAGAGAACCAATGATTAAGGCATAAAGCTAGAACCAAGAGAACATAACATGAAAGCTGGCTGGGTGACTTCAGGCCAACTATTTCAGCCCACAAGGTCAGGTTCAGACGTAAACCAGTTGGTCAATTCCTTCAACCTCAGTTGATTGGAGTAGTGGGGGAAAGGAGGAGGAAAAAAATAGCGTGCATTTGCAGGAAAAACTTTTGGAAGAAAAATATTTATTGGAACAAAATATTGTATTTAGGGAATATTAAAATTATATAAAATAATTATAAAACAATAAATCACAGCAACTTTACAGAAAGCATCAATACAACAAAAAAAACATAGAGGACATTAAGGTAAACATTGAGAAAAGAGTTATATTAAAACACTACAAAAATATTAAAATCCTTAATTGACATTTAACAGAATGTATATCAAATGAATATGAGCAAACATGTTATGTTGAGCAACTTTCTTCAGTCATTATCTATCTAATTTCTTAGAATGGGAAAATAGAGATCACCCTGTTCCAACAGTAATTGGAACCAGTGTTTATTATTCATATTGTCATCAGTTCCTAGATTGTTGGACAAATAAATTGAGACATTTCAACCATCAATTCCAGGTAGTCCTCATTTAGCGACCAGAATTGGGACTGGTAACTTGGTTGCTAAATGTGATGGCCACCGTGGGAAATCATGTGACCATGACTGCTTATAATTTTATTGTAGCTTCTCCTTTTCCCCACTGCCTCAGCCTTTAAAATTCTTACCCTAGTGCTGAGATAACTAGCAAAAAAGGAATTAATGTTTGAATTTATATTTATTGGAGAGGAAAGGATTACAAGAAAGTCAGGAAGCACTCAATATGGGGAATATGTTAGGGTTTTCCATTAGAGCCTTTAGTAGTTTGGTACCCCTGTTTTGTTATCGTTGTAGCTTCAGATAGTTGCCTGAAGCAGTTGCTAAGTGAGATCTACTTGATACACAACCATAATATACAAGGGCTATCCACAAAATAGATTACGTTTTCGTCTGTAGCAAGAAGGGGCGGAGCTAGCACGGCCATCTTT
>JAEANM010007079.1:0-18043 GCA_017656035.1 Myanophis thanlyinensis
CTTGCGGTTGCGTAAGCATTTCACTGCATATCGTACCATGTATGACTGTGTATGTGACCAATAAAATTTGAATTTGTCCTACTATCTCAGCAGCATTGAGTGTCCTGACATACAACATAAGGAAGCAGCTCTGTAGCAGACAAAAAAGCCCTACAGAGTTATTAAAATTGCCCAGAACATCATCGGGCTCCAGCTACCAGATGTTTTCACATCTCGCTGCATAAGGAAGTTGCACAACATTCTCAAGAGATTCCTCCCATCCTGCTTACAATCCTTTTGAACTGTTGCCTTCTGGCAGAAAATATAGAACAATTAAATCTCAGACCACACTTTTTCTGAACAGTTTTTATCCCAGAGCTATAATTGCACTTAACAATGAATTTAAGCACCATCATCAGTGAGTTGCTGGTGGTATTACTTGATCTTTTGTGTTGATGTTTGTATGTTTTTAGGGGACAGGGAATTTTGGTGGGTGGGGGTGTGGATGGAGATTGTTATGTGGGTGTGGGTGTTGGATCTGATCTCTGGGTGTTATGTGAATTTTGTTGTATGTGTATACTATATATATATATGTACAATGACAATAAAGACTTAGTACTAAGTGTGTTACTAACTTATCAACTGCAGTGATTCAGTTAACAATTATGGCAACCAAGGTTGTAAAATGGGGCAAAACTCACTTAATGTCTCACTTAACAACATCAATTTTGGGAATTGTGGTTGTAAGTCGAGGACTACCTTTATATTATCATTATTTGTCCCACCTACTTGCAGTTGCCACTTCCTTAGCAGGGTGCTCACCTTAGTTCTTACAATAAAGTTTATTAAGTATTTTGTTTTTCAGTTGACTTGTTGCAAAGGCTAACACTGATTAAGGCTAAGAGGGAATGACTGGCCCAAGTTCGGTCAAAGGTTTCTATATCTAAGGGAGAATTAGAATCACTAATTCCTTAACTGCTCGAGTATACTAGGTATTAGGGCAGACTTTGCTATTTTTATAGCTACTTCATATGAATATTAGAATTGTATAGAAAATAGATTTGGAGGGCAAAAATGACTTGACAGATGCATTGGCACACAAGTAAATCTTAAAGGAATGTTTATCTTTTGCTGAGTTTATACATTTGTCCTTCATCATGGTAAACATGGTAAAATATGCATTTATAGTACCATTTAGTCTGAAACACATTCCGCCTTTAAACTGAAATTTCTGCATAACCCTAGTAAGTGCACATGCACACACATAAAAAGCCTATATATGTAAACACCATTATTAAATCATGATTTTTCAGACCCAAGATAATAATTTTGATCATATTTAATAAGTAAATTTAATAATTTGGAAACACTGCTTTGGAATACCTGGAAATTATTAGCATAGCATCTGTCTGCCACGCCTTAAAATATGATACATTTTTAGCAGACACATGATCTAGGAAAAATACACCTGTTTTTTAAAAAAATTTCAAACACAAACCTCATTTATGTCCCTGTGTGCTTTGAAGCACTTTTTAGAATCCAATCCAAACTTACTGCTCAAGCTTAATGCTGAGTACATCTATAACTACCCAGTTACTCAAATAAGTATTATTAATGGATATTGATATTACAATGTGACCTGCCAATATGTTTTGGCCTGGTTCCAATTTAATGAGTAAACAGATTATATTTATAGTGTTTATGTTTTATTCTATATTATACAGAGTAAAATAAAGATTAAAATATATGGAGACATTACCACTGAAATCTAGAAGCCAAATATATATAAAATTACTTCTTTTCCTCATAGATATTCATAAATAACCATCTAATATAAAAGTACTGAGATATCTTTTTATGTAATGCAATTTGTATCAGTATACTTCATTTAATAAGAGCACTGTGCTCTTATTAAATGAAGTATACTCTACAACATATTGTTGATCTTATCCCTCAAGTGGTCAGGTTTATTTCCATTTAGAAAGAAAGTCTGTTTTTTCAACAAATACTCCAGATGTAATACTGAACGACTGTAGTTTTTTTTAAATAAGAAGTTTCATGGCATTATAGCTCATGTTCCATTTTTCAACATGAACATACTACATCAATTATAACATGCTATTAATTTACATTTCCAACATTTCATCAATATTCTTCTGCTTTCAAATATTCAAAGTTCTATTTAATAACTTTGTTTAAATTCAACTGGAAAAACATGTACTTTGACAAAAAGATGACTATCAAAGTTCCATTCTCCAATACACTTGCAAGCCAATTATAGGCTACACCATATCTAACTTTATATATGATTTAGTTGCTTCTTAGAAACAGGTCTCCATAAAAGAAACTGATTTATTTCTACATAAAAAAATCAAATTCAGGCTGTACTTTTATCTGCCAGATTCTTCTGAACAACTATGTCTTACCAAAACTGAAACAATGCAACATTTGCCCCAAGTTTTAAAATACAAACACATGCACATTCATTACATTCATATTTCAGTGGACTTCAATGGATTCCACCAATATAAAAGCTCTCAGGGTTTGGTTTTGTTTTTCTATTTCAAAAGACATATTTGACATAATTTTATTTATACCCATAGCTATCAAAAACGTTGTCCAACCAATTCAGTGCCTGTTCATAGATAGAATATGACATAAAATCAGGCACTATTCTATAAAATCAGTGAGCTATGATACCTGCATTACTTCAGGCAACAATGAATGCAAGTCTGATTGTTCTTGCAGATCATCTTAAAAACGAATTTTATAAATGATTTCTTATATAGTATAGCTATTTTTCATATTTTAACAATCATTTTAGAAACCTAAGCTTTTGAAAATATGTATAACTAATAAAGCCAGTAAGCCAGTAACTATTATTAACAAATTGCTGCAACAAACCTTTCATACAATACCTTCAATTTCCTGAAAATAATTTGCAAATAAATTGGTTGATATTCTTAATACCTTTGATTTTTATTTAAATTATGTAAAGGATGTGTTACTATATTGATGCATCAGTCAGACAGCTCAACTGCAAGCATCTTTATACAAAAAAAGATTTTAATCAGGTCAATGGGGCTTTCTCTGCTTGATTGCCTAGTTTGTATTCTCAATTTTATCTTTCAGTTTATCAATACTGGATCAAGATAAACAAATGGAGTTTACTCCTACATAAATGTGCTCATTTTTTAGAAGTAATGAGAGTAAATGGGTTTCAAACTGCACCCTCTAAATAATTTCGTTCTAAGCAGTCTTGTTGGGTCAGTGATATATGAATTACATATTTCCTCAAGTTTGCTATGCAGCTTTATTCCATGATTCTGGGAAAAATATACAAGTCTCTGCTTTTCTATTATGTTGTCATGCCAGTCTCTGCATTTCTACCAACTTAATGTATATGGCTTTCCTCTAATACTAGTAGTTATTGCAGGTAATACATACAAACTTTTGCATCATTATAAATGTATGCAAAGTATTTCAAAGTGTAGACATTATAAAGTTGTGGTACATCAAACAGTTGTGTATATGATTAAAAAAAAATTATTTATTTTTATTTATCATATTTATATACAGCCCATCTCCACAAGGACTCGGGGCGGTTATGATGAAATGATGAAATGCAACTGTTACACACTTGTGTCTATTAGAGAAACTATCAATTTTTTTATTATACTTTCTATTTACTGTCTGAGTATCACAAAAACTGCAAAATGCAAAGTTTTGTATTCTAATCCTTATCATACCCTTCTTTGCTCAAAAAGGCTATCCGATGTGGAGGAACAACAGTCTTTTCAAATTTCAACACAAAGCAATTGCAGTTTCACATACAAGTTATTCACGTCTGGTTCCATGACTAAGCACTATTGAAAAAGTTATGCTTCATAATATTTAATGACTGGACAGTAACATTAACAATTTATTCAAATCAAAATAAAAACCTACAATTTATCAACACTCTTTAGCCTCGTAACTGAATACAAAAAGGTAAGGAATCAATAAATTATTTCAGTCTTTACTAAATTAATATAACAAAAATAAATTTAGGAATAAAGACAAAATGTATATGTGTGCTGGAGGTGGAGGGAAATTTATGAGGCTCACAAGGAAACAGGTATGGGAGAAACACTGTCAGTCTGTCGCAGACACCTAGTGGGCAGTAACAAAATCCCTACATTTCTTCTTACAATTAAGTTCTGTCACTGTCAATTTCTTAAGACAATCAGTGCACTTGTGAGATATATTTCCATTCAGGTAAACTTCCTTCATATACACAATCTATGCTGTTTCAATGACCTGCATACAATTAGTAAAATACCTTGTGCATTCCCTGAACAGTATAAGAATACCTAGTATCATTTCTGTCATCACTTACAGTTCTGCAGCCAACACTCAAGAGAAGTTATTTGGGAGAGAGAAAAAATATATCTCATAATGTAATTTACAAAGAGTGGAAACGCCTACAAGGAGCTGAAGTACCTGCACTGGGGAGCTGTTCAGTTGTTCACTTCATCTTCCGTTGACAAGGAAACCAAACGGCACTTCATTCTCCAGGAAAACCTTCCACTGCCATCTTTTGAAAATATATTTATTTGTATATATGTGCATAGCTATCAATATTATGATAATTATCATAAAATTATCTCTGTATAAAAATATTAAAAAGTGAAACTCTGGAAAGGAAATATTTTTTGGCTCTCTCCCTCTCTCTTTTACTACACGGCATTTTTTTGGACCGGGGAGGAAGAATTTAAAAATGCTCAACAGTACCAAGCTGCAAGAAAAGTTTCACATTATAAAATCAGAAAAAGAAGAAAAACGGCTGATATCAACCGGATGTCCAAAAAAAGAAAAACAAAACAAACAATAATAATAAAAAAAACATTTAACAAAATTAATATCTTGCTCGGTGGCTTGCACTAGTATTGCAAGATCAACAAACTCTTTGTAAACGTTGCTGTAAAATGCATTTTTAAATCCCATATATATATACACAAAAAAAGCAAAAAAAGAAAACACCGTCAAAAATCTCTGCAAAAGAGAGTTAGTTAAGCAACAACATGCCCACTTCTCGTCTCTTTGCTTTTTTAAAAAAATGCATAATAATTTAAATCGCTTTTTGGTCAGTACAAAACCAGTTGCATGTGTATATATACGTAAATAACGTGTATGCATTTACACTGTTGCTGGACTGGCAAGTCTGTTTTTTTTTTTTTCGCCGATTCTTTTTTCCTCTTTAAGATTCCTAGCGACTTCCAGTCCCAGCAACACCTTTTGCTCCCAGTTTAGTAAACCATCGCATGCTAAGAAAAAAAAAACTTGTCATCAGAAAAAGGATCAAATCCATGAAAACAAAGAGGTAAAAATAAAAAAGCAGCAAAAACAAAAAAAGGAAGAAGAAAACAGGACAAAAAAAGGAGGACAAGAATTTCAGCGGAAAGGTACTCACCGAGCGGGAGTAAAAGGAAGGAATAAAAACGCGAGTTACTATAAAATACAGTATGGCGGTGGAAGAAGGAATGAAGCGCTTTTTTCCCCCTCTTTAGTCTCTGCCTCAGGCAATTGCCACGTGATTCTGAGCCAGGCTGACTCGCAGGCAGGGGGAAGGAGCGGGCGGGGAAAAGGGGCAAACCCCACCGGAGGAGCCCGACTCGCTCGCAACAGCTCGGCGGCAGCAGCTGGAGTAGTGGCGCCCGTGGCGGCACCGGCGAACGAGGCTTGGAACCGCTAAGCAGCGGCAACAGCAGACTTTAGCCTCGGCAGCAATGGGTGGCGCTGGCGACAGCAGCAAACAGCAGCAGCAGCAGCAGCCAGACAAGCAGGTGCCCCGAGCGCAGCACTAGACAAATGCGGGCGCGCGCGCGCTCGCTGGAAGAGCAGCCAAGGCAGAGGGCGCGAGAAAAGGAGCCGGTGGAGGAGGAGGAGGAGGAGGAGGGAGGGGGGGCGAAAGCCGACGCAAGGAGGGAGCGAAGTGGCGGCGGCGTGGGGAGGGGAGGGGAGGCAGAAGAAGGGAGGACCCCCCTCTTCCCGCGCTCACCCACATTCTCTGAGTAACTGACGCGCGCGCCTGTGTGTGTGTGTGCGTGTGTGTGTGTCTGTCTAGTTCTGGGTATGATTGCGCGCGCATGTGAGGGAACGGGTGGAAGACACGCAATTTGAGGTGCGGTGGCCGCAAGTTGGTGCTGCTTGCCGTATCTGTGCATCTGTGTGAAAGAGACAGAGAGAGAGAGAGGGAGAGGGAGAGAGAACAACCGCCGCGATTTCATGGTCGTTGACAGGATGAAAGTTACTCCTTCTTTCGCCTTGCGCTTGCCTGCGGAGCGCGTTCCTTCGGCGTTGCAAGGGAAAGAACCTGGACTCCTCCTTTGGCACCTGGAAGATTAAGGGGCTTAGGAGGGGTGGTGCGGGTTTCCCGGTCTGAATTCGACGGTAGTCTAGAAAATGCAGTTCCGTGGCAGCTTCAGGTGGCCGTCAAGACCCTCGTCCTCTTTTCTTTCCAAGATCAATTCTTTTTTCTCTCAGAATGGAAGGCTTTCTTCCCGTTTTGAAGAAGAAATTGTCTTAGGTGGGATTAGACCTGGGGAGGTGCTCTGTTATCAGTACAGAAATCTTAGCTTCATAGAAGGAAATTGGTTTTTTTTTCCTAAAGCGTAAATGAATTTAGATTGATCTGCACCAGAATAAGAATAAACGTGACATCTCCCCTCTGAAATTGATAGCAAAGAATATTCTAGTTTGGCTCCTCTAACTATGCAACCCATTAACATTTATAAAATCTAGGGATTCTAACTATTTTCTTTGACAGTTCTACCTTTGAGAGTGGTTGAAAATTCAGAAAAATTCCTGACAATTTTCTTCTTTAGTTGAAGGTATTTGGAAATGACAGATAAAAGGTAAACAGTTTCTAACAGGATCTCATTTCACCACTCTTCAGTGACAAAAACTAGCGCAGTATCATAAGAATTTAATAGAAAGTAAATCTCACTTTGAATTCATTGTGTACATATGTTTAGAATTAAATTGTGAAACTCTTTAAGCTTTACATTAAGGTACAGTTTTTGAGAATTTACCTGAAAGTAAATTCTATTCAGGTTATTAGATCTTTAATGAGTCCTAGTGCCAGTATGCTTATCTATTAATTCTATATCCTTTTCTTCACTGATAAACATGCTACCTCCAGAAGAATGAAACCTACCATTAAAATCATTATTGAATAAAATAAGTGTTACATAATTAGCTTTTATGAAACAAAAAAAATCAGTCATTGATGCTGAATAATGGATAAATTAGTTTGCCTTTCATCATATTCTAATGTCTTCTTTGCTTTTATGGTTTTTTTTTACTTTTTATGTGTCCCACTGAGATGTATGCCATCTTGAGTTCTTTGTAGAAAGGTGGTTTATAAATCTAACAAATCAGATAAATGCTCTGTCTTCCTGTTTTCCCGTCATTTTTAAACCTAGTTCTCCATAGAGAAATAATAGTAGCTTCATGTCTATAGTGTATTTTGCCCAGTGCTTTCTTTATGAATAAAGTTGAAAATGTATAATAATACATACCGGTAGTTATTTATATGTAGAGAGAGAACTTTTATGGCAACGGCAAGAACTACTATGGTGGTCCTAGGCCAAATGACTTTTATGGAACCAGAGCTATAATAGCTTGAATCAGTGGAAAATATATTTATTTAAATGTTTTAAAAATTATTTTAAAAGAAGAAAGAGGCCATGTTAATATATTTGCATAATCATATTTTGAACTGCATCTGTTTAATAAAAATGAACCTTTAGTAGTTAAAATCAAGTCAAGTTTCCTAATGAACATTTCCAGATAGTTTTTTTTAATAGTGTTACAGAAGGATTCCCAATACCTTCTAAGATTTTTTTTTTCAACTTCCCAATATATTGTTCCGCACTAACATTATTTGGAGTTCCCAATCCAAGTACCTGCTCAGAATCATTGAGATCTGGGCAGAATACAAAATTAATAAATAAGATGCATATAATTTTGAAACTTGGTGAGAGCTGGGCAGAATGAAGACATGAATTTTAAAGCTTGTATGGAGTTGATCCAATTCAGAAACCCCAATTAACTGACAAGAAGATATTGATGATGCCCAAAAGTAAATTTAAATTTTTAAAGAAGTATGAAGCTATAAGGATAGGAGACTTTACAATCAAATCTTTAGAAACAAATGTTGTTAAACATGATCCTTAGAAAAGAAGTTCCTTGCTTGTCTTTGTTAACTTTCTTTGAGAATGGAGTAAAATAATAAGATGAAGCTTTTTTATATTAATTAATTGGGACCATTGAAATGAAAAGCTGGAAATGGGTCATTGGGCTAATGTGAAAGTATAATGCTGTAGTTCTTGATTTTAAAGAAAGTAAAAGTTTAGTGTGGCTTAGTATGTATCTTAAACTATAAAAAAAAAAAGCCAGATTTTAATAAACTCAGAGAAATCCTATGGCAGAAGAAGCTAATGGAAAAAATGTTCAAGATAGTTAGAAAAAAAATATTAAAAGCATAAGTATAAATAATTTCAGTGAAGAAAAGGGAAACACTGCAGGAAAAGCTTCATGAAAATCTGAAAAGAAAAAAGAACACATAGGAAACAAGATCACAAAGGAAAGTACAGAAAGGTAGCTCAGAACTATGGAGCTGGTCTCAGTAAAGAAAATGCTTAGAATGAATTGAAGTCAGTAAAGGATGCTTGGTACAATGTAATAGGCTTTTAAAGATTATGTTCAAACAAGAAAAAATGAAAACAGTATACAAATGGATTCTTGGAAAAGAGTAAAATGTTAACAGAAAACAGAAAAGACAGAACAACTCTCCTATTGAAAGACATATGTCATGTGTTCCATATAATGACCATATAGATTTTGTCCAGGATGAAATGTGATTACAATATAAATATTAAAAATACAGTAAATAGACGTTATATTTGTTAGGTAATAAATGTTCAATTTAAAAAAAAATAATTCTGCATACTTCCATATTTAATAGGTACATCTGATGAAAGTAAGTTGCATTTTTCAAAGTTTCAACTCAGTATATTGGTTTCTGAAATAGAATAATAATTTATGTCTGTAGATGGGGTGATCAAACCACTCTTTCAAATTTGTCTCCAAACAATATAGAAAGCGGAAGTTAACAAAAAATGTGCACTATTTCTGCAATAGACTTAAAACATCTGCATTTCTTTTCTATGGAGAAGAAATGTGCATATTTAATCCCGGAAGAAACGACCTACTGTCTATGTTCATGTGGAAGGATAGAATGAAGAAGAGGGATAAGAAGAAATGTAAAAGAAGCAGAAGCAAAGAAAAAGTATTCATTGTGTGATTTAAAAAAAATATTTCAAATCAGGAAGTATAATTCATAACTGAGAGAATAAAGTATTTGCCAGTTATATTGATTATCATGTTGCAGGATCATTTAGGATTGTATGCCCTTTTCTTAATTACTTCAAAATATGTTATTTGCTAGCATTATATGTAAGCAGAGATAAAAAAAACCAATGAGTTTTAATTATAATTGTGACAAGCTTGAAAGTCAAAGATGTTTATGTGAGAGTAGAAAAGCTCAGCGTGCTATAAAACAATACAACATAAATATTTACAGGGCTTTTGATTAAAGGCAATTTTGTGCATATTGAATTTAGCATTCCCCCCCCTTTCTGGAATGGAAAAAGATAATTCAAGTCAGTATGCCCTTTGCAGATGCTGAATCCATGTGAATTTTACAGGAAACATCTAAAACAGATTAATGGCTCTCCAGTACAGAGATTTTTTAATTTAAAATCTGCATTAATGTTTAGCTCTTAGGATATTGTTTTCATGGAAAAGGAAAGCATTGTGATGAAGTCATCACAAAATAAACTACTGAAAGGTGATAAATAGGAAGTAGGAATCCAACAGAGATGGTGAGTATATTATACAAGTGTCAATTACAAACATAGGATCTTTGTATTTGTACTTTGTTAATCAGATTTTAAGCTAAGGAAGTATTTCCTAGCTTTCAGATGTTGGAAAAATAATAAAGCTGCAACTGTATATTGCTAAATTTAAGGATCAAGATATTGTGAAGAATAAGTCATAAGTGATAGCCTGGAAGCTGGAAACCAGAAGTAAGTTGAGGATTGGAAAATGGTCAGGATAAGAAGGCAAAATCCAAAATAAGCTAGAAGTTAATACGAGGGAAACCAGAATGTAAAACAATTGCTAAGAAAGACTCTTCTGAATGGAAAACTAATGAGAGTTATTCTTTCCCAAAAGTTCTTTTGGAAGCAAACTCAGTTCAAGCATAGAAGATTCTTTGTGAAGAAAGTGCCACTTACAGTTCAGTAATTAATTGCATAGGGCAGCACTGTAATCACAAATTTCTGACAGCTAGCAGGGGCTTAAAGATAGATAAGCTTGTATCACACACCATCAACAGAAAACCAGTATCTATCAGGCTCCCCAGCTCAAATTTGACAGAAGCTATCGAACCCAGCACAGCTAGATAAGAATCTTGAATGCAGTTGACTGCCCACTGTCAGTATAAAATATGTTCCTTCTTATACTCAGGACACTTTTAATCAAGCACTGCTTTTTCTCTACCTTTCCCACAGCTCAGTGGACTTTGTATTTTGTATTTTCCAGACTAAATAGGTGGGTGGTATTGTTGAAATAATCAGCATAACTAGCATTCCCTGCTGTGGGAAAGTAGATCTCAATAAAACTTGTGCAGTGTAAGTATTTAAGAAACTTTATATTATATATTTAGACAAGCATTTTTAAGCTACTGAAGTAGTGTCTGAGGCTATGGGAAAATAAATGATTTTGACAATGAATAAAGTAGAGGGAGATAATAGTTAATTACCGAGGATCAAGAGGTATGCTATGATCAAAGTATAATAAAGAATGCTATGACAGAAATCAACATTTTTGCAAAAGTGGGGGAATAGGATTGTATTTCATAGCATTGTTTATTGCCTTGTATAATTCTATTCCCACAAGTATCAATAAATACAAAAGGAACTTACTAAGAAGATGGATGTTTAAATCCATTTTATGCTAACAAGTATTTGATATGTAATATTCTATAGTAAATAATTTAATCCTAATAATTGATTAAATTTGTATGCTGCCCAATTCTCAAGGAATCCAGGCATAAAACTGGTAATCAGTTTGCATGCAAATTTAATAAATATTATTTAATTAAACACTATTAATATTAGAGTAGTATGAACAGATGAAGAACTTGAGCTTTATTCTTACTTAATATTTGACAGTATTAGAATGATTGCTGTGTGTGTGTGCACGTGTGCGCGCGCGCATGCGTGCACACATGCATGAATGAACTTGGATGTTGACAGTTGAAATATTGATAATGTAAGCAATTTACTTATTGAAGATTCTTTCATTTTGGAACTTACTTTGTGGTATACTTTGTATCTACTGATACATTGTAAATACAACACCTATCTACAAGAAGATAATATTTCCCACCTGTTTCAAGATACTGTCATTATCATTACATATAAGATTGATGATTGTTGATAGGAAAAGCCTCTTCACAATAAAATGAAAAGCACAACTGTAATTTTATAGTAAAATTTCAATGAAAAGTTATTTTCACCTTAGCAAGCAACAACAACAACAACTAATAAATGAATATTGAATTTTTGGTACCAATTAAGATTCTGTCTCTAACATGATCAGTGACTAAAATACAAAATATATTTCATTCTTATTTGACTTATAGAGTCCTGCTTTGTGAATACACTAACATAAGAAAATTCAGTACTCAAGCACTGGTAGCCTACTTGAAACAATGTCTCTATTTGAAAAATAGCTTTTTAAGTGGACTCATAAAATGGTTATTGTGGGAAATAGCTAGGGGAAATTACACTTCTCCCTAGAATGGGTGTACTTTGGGTGTAACCAATCACAACATTCCCCCCTCCCCCGCCAAACAGTAACTAATGGTATTAGTTTCGTTTACCTTCTGTAGTTCTGCAATAGATTGAGCGCCATTCTATTTTATCTTTGTCTTTATTTTCTGTCTAGGTTGTTGCATTTTTAAGCAAAAAACTATTCACATTTGTTATTAATAATGTCTATAAGGCTAAAATCATTCTTGCAAATAAAGATGAAGATTAGTTATGTGTTTTGCAGTATGTCAGGTTCCTAATTACAGTTTTGTAATTAAAAGAATAATAAAGTATCAACTAGAATTAAAAGTATAAGGAACTTTTCACATGCTGTTTGATTCTATTGAAATCTAGTTGCCTTCTTTTGCAGTACTTTATCAAATAATCCTAAGTATCCAACAGCCACTCCAAATTTCATCCATTTGTCTTGTGCAAGACATCCAACTAAATATTCTGTCTAGCTCAGGGTGATATTAAAAGATCACTGCCGCTCTTACAAGTAAGTGATTCCGAAGAAGAAACCCTAAGCTATTTTGGTAGTATGCATCTAAATCTGGAAAATTGCTTAAGGGTAGTAAGATGCAACTTTTAAAAATAGTATAAATTTAAGGAAAATATTCATTAGAAATTATGGATGTGTGCTTGTCTATCTTCTGATATATTTTTGGTTCAAAAAATTTACCCCAAAATATGTTTGTTTATTATGAACATTTTTGTCTATCATGTTTCTAAAGCAGCTAACATTTAAAAATAGTAGTATCAAAATGAACACATAAAAATAACAATAAAAAGGTATGATTAAAAACCCAAAATAGGGATTCTGTATCGGAAAGACACCAATTGTTTGATAGCCCTGCATTTCATTTTAGCAAGACCTTTGAAGAATACAATCCAGCAAAGACTAAGTTGTAAGAAAATATAATATGGGATAGATGACACTTCAAGAGCCCTAGCCTAAAACTCTGAATTAGACTTGAAATTCATTGGACAAGGTTTCAAGTGTCCATTGTTTTGAGGAAAGGGAAAAAATGCTGCTACTAATTCCATGATGTCTTGCCTAAAATATAGTTATTCACCATATTAGAATCTAGATGCTGAGATGAATAAGATCTCTCAAAATGCCTGTCTATAAGTCACCTTCATGTCCATAATTCACATTTCTAAGAAGCTTTTCATTTATCTCCTAATCTCCATAAAAATACTATAACTCTGTCCAAGGAGCTAGCATTTATAATCTTTTCCATTAAGTGTTCCACCTTTGTTCATCTTTCTTTGTCAGTGTGTCTCATTTTGCTTTTGTTTTTTAATATGGATTTTGACTAAAACATTAATGTTGACTTTTTATTGTTTTTGAAATTGTTACTGATTTTTTTTCATTATTTCACAGCATCTTTTTCTCTTTTGTAAACTACTTTACAGCTACCTTTTGGGGGAGAGCAGGTAATGTGTTTAAAAACATACCAAATGATGATACATAAAGGCGGTCTTCAAGGGCAATCTCTGTAAAGCTCTTTGCAATAGTCTACTCATGATATTGCAAGGGCATGAGTGACTAGCCAGAGTCTTCTGCTTCAAGTAGGTAAAGGTTGTTCTGACTGCAGCTTCTACCAGTTGTTTCAGTAAGAAAGTCCAGCAGCAAAACTGAAAAAAAATATGAAATATTCTGCAGTCCTAGATGGAAGGATAGCTCCAAACTGTCCAATTGATTGTTGGAATTAAATTTGACAAAAATTGTGCATCCTATCATTCATGTCTAATACTTCTAATGTAACAATGTTATTTTTTATATAGAAAGCAATGTTTCTGAATTGTTTTAACTAAAATAAACAACTAGTATGAGAGGGTTCTGACAATTTTTATGCCTTTAGTTTCAGTAACCAAGGAAAAAAATATTTTGACTCCCAACTCTCAAGGTTCAATAACACCAGAATAATTCAACGTAGAACCTTTTTTCCACAATTATGAAATCAATAGCCGTTTTCATGTTTTACAGAAAACACTGAGGTTTTGATAGGATTTAATCTCATGTGGCATATTTTTCTTTCATTTTGAGGATGTACAATGATTGATAATTGATAAATGTAATCTAATTATCCTACAGTAAAGTTGTATTTTACTGATAATAAAGATTGTGTTCACCAAATCAATGGAAAAAAACTAGTGAAAGTTTTTACAAAAAGTTAACTTCGCCTAGTACATTAATTTCCAAACATAATAGTCAACTGGGCTTTTAAGTAGTAGGAACATTTATTTGAAGAATGGTCTTTTTTTAAAGAAGGACTAATTAATTTCATAAAGATTTAGAGGATACCTCACAGCTCATTTAGTCCAACAAACTGCTCAGTACAGGATATGCTAAAAAACTATAAAATGACTATGCAATCTCTCAAGACCTCCACAGCAAAGGCAATTTATGCCAATGATTCACAGCTGCCACATACAAAAAAATTAAATATTCTGAAATATACTCTTTGGGATATAATCCTTAACAACTGTATTGTCCCTTTCTTTCTTGCTCCTCCATGTATTTATGAATATATGTATGTCAGAAAAGGTCATTTTGTTGAACCTCAGACTCTGTAGAATTAGTTTTCCAACAGAGATCAGGGTAGCTGAAATCTACCATTGTCACTATTGTGTGTCTCTTTGAAGGATGATTTAACACAGAGATCTCTCATTCATATCTTTCCTTTGCAGATGCTCTGTAATGTATAATGACATCTTTTTCTTTCCTTTTATTCTTTCCTAACCACTTTCAACATGACTTCCGTGTTCCAATTCATGAATTTCTTCAACACCTCTTTTACAATCTTGTGTCATCCTGCCAGGTCTCAATAAGGTCTATGATATCTTATTTGTTCTTCTGTTTTAATATTTCAAGTTTCCCTGTTTTGCAGTCAAGAAGGAATCCATGAGAAAACAAAATACTTGATCCAAATACAAAGGTCCAAGAAAATAATAAGATTAAAATATCAAATATATAATTTATTTTCTAAAACAATGCAATAACAAATTATTTTATACACTCAGTTGCTTTTTGTTTACCTGTTTCCAGCCTGTTCCATCCAATATAATTCAACAGATGTTTGGGAAAAACACCTGCATATTCCTCAGTTGTCTGAGAAACAGGCAGTCTGCCAATTGAGTGAAGGCTGAAAGAAAGAAATTTCTATCTTAATGAAGTGAAAGATAAATTGGGTTCTAAAATGAAAGCAGTCCAGTTATTGAAATTTCCATTGTATTTTCCTTTATCCTTTCAATAATCATCTTTAAAATCTTGCTTTTAACTTCAAGGAGCCTAACAATAATTTTCAACAACTTCTTGTTCCCATTACAAGGAAAATCACCTGATTTTTCATTGTGAATTTGATTATGACAACTGATCTTATTTCCAACACCAATAATTGTTGAATAGATTACCAGTGCCTTATTTCAGCACCAAAATCTGGTGCAGATCAATCAATTGATTTGTATCCTGCCTTTATTTTTACAAATAGTTGAAGGCAACAAATATTTTCCAACGTACCTTCCTCGCATTTTCTCCACAACAACAATGCTGTGAGATGAGTGGACAGAAAGAGATTGACTGACCCAAGGTCACCCCGCTGACTTTCATGCCTAAACCAGACTAGAACTCACAGTCTCGTGGTGACTGGCCCAAAGTCACTCAGTCGGTTTTCATGTCTAACGTGGAACTAGAACTCACAGACTCCTGGTTTTTAGCCTGGTGCCTTAGTTACTAGACTAAACTGGCTGTTTCTCTAAAAGATGCAGTAAATCACTGAACCTGAACCAAAGTGAACCCCAATCTTAAATTGGTGAGAATTATATACAAAAAGAAAGAACATGCACTGATCCATTGTATGTAATTAATCATATTATCTCCACTTTTACATCACTAAATGAGGTAATTACTTGAACCCAAGTAAAATGAAACTGATATTTGGTTTTGTGTTTTCCTAATCTGCCCCATTAAGAAGGGAGCTGGACATTTTATTTTATTTATTTCTAGCTAAACGTTCAGTTATTACAATAAGATGGCCCTGCTCTATGCTTCCCCTTGCTTGGCAGATTTAATCTCACTTATTGCCTCAGGGTCAAGTGTGGTTAGTTACAGCATCAGAAAGCCTTGTGCATTCCTTGCTTATGACTTGTGTTACATGGGTAAGTATACCATATTAATATTAAAACAGAAAAGATCAATTTCTTGTTTTGCTTTGCTGTGCTAGCTGAGAATAAAATGCAAACTTCCAAATCCCACAGCTTGATGGTAATTTATTTACAACTACCAGCCACAATATACCCATTGTTCCATCGTTCCCTACTGATTTGGAATGATTCCCTATCCCCTTATCTCCTGCATTTTTTTAAAGTAAGTGAAGATGAATTTAAAATGGAATATATTTTGGATTCCAGATCAGATGGGACAAAATGGAACATTTGAATCACTGGAAATGTTGTCTTAATACTAAAATGTCCTGAAAATCTGGACACACATCCTGATTTCTGCATTATCTTATTTGCAATATGCCAAAGCCACTGTAAGTATTATATGTGGATATAAACACATCAGAAACTTGATAATAATGAGGATATTCAGGAGGAAGAGGAATTGGAACTCATAAATGCAAATTGTTGCTACCTTCTTTCATCCCAGTCTATAATTTCTGAACCAGATTACTGTAGGAGAAGAGGATACTGCCTCTGCTTCTGAGTTGAATATCACATTCTTCCTTACACTGAGGTGGGAGACACTAATTACACCCTACTCCACTCTAATGGAAGAGGAAGAATAACCTGGTCATCACATTATCAAAGGGAACTTCTGTGTTTCCAGATCCTTTAGCAGGAATATTACTGAACTTTAGGTCCTGGAAGGGAAAGATAAACTCTGCATGAATCAATAATGGGAGGAAGATATGAAAGGGGAAATGTTCCTAGATCGTAATAATCCCATAAAGGCTTGGAAAATACTCTAGAACATTCTTCACTTGTCTAGAAAATGAGTAAGCCTACCAATTCAGAGAAGGGGGAGAAAATGGAAGAAGTCGCCATCCTAGTGAATTGGCAAATAAAGAGAGATCTTTATTTCAATTTCATTCCAGTAGTTGAAATTTCAGTAACATTAACCCTTTCAATAAATCTTGTCAATAGATAAACAGCAAAAATCTTGCTTTTGGCCACCAAGACCTTGACAGCAGTTCAAAAAGCCAATTCTTAATGTAACTAAATTTTTCTCACTACTGTTAGAAAAGATAACCAAATTAATAATATATTATCAGCTGTTTCATTATAGAATCGGTGATCATTTCTAAAGCATTTGTTTAAAATACATATGTTTAATATTATTTCAGATTATATAGTAAACAAATTTTATCTAAAAAAGACTGAATAATATCTACAGTATATAAAATATTGATTATAAATCTATACATCAATCAGCCCATAAATTAACATGATACTAAGGAGGTTTTTAAAAAAATAATTTGAAATTGAACAAACTTGATTGCATCTCTAAAATATAACACTTTTTTGGTTAAACTTTCAATTCAAATAATTAGATTCAGGAATATGAAGAAAGAAGCCTTCATATTTCACACAGTGCTGCTAAGATTGCTTTAGAATATGATTACCTTTTTATATTATTTTTTTGTAAATTTGAAACATTTCATAATTATGTTCATGTATTATATTGTTTGAAAATATTAACATAAATAATATTTGCATTTCAATGAATATTTTTCTCTAAAATGTAACATGGCTTTTTTCTTATTATAGTTTCTGAAACTTCAGTCACAGAGACTGGAAGAAAAACCTTGCACTACATCCCAAATGACTGCATTCTTGATCATTTTGACACTCAAATCAGTTAGTAGTTTGTAATTTCCCCAATTATACATACTTTTCTATACAGCATCTTTCTAAACTCCATTTTGTTGTGCTATTTTATCTGTACATAAACTATGGCTAAGACTTCATTGCAGTGGTGGAATTCAATATGTTTTTACTACCGGTTCTGTGGGCGTGGCTTGGTGGGCGTGGCTGGGGATCATGTGACTAGGCGGGCAGTTTCTATAAGCAGGGCAATAAAGATTAGGCTAGAAACAACACCAGAATGTTTTTCCTGCCTTCCTTACAGG
>JAEANM010007080.1:0-18042 GCA_017656035.1 Myanophis thanlyinensis
TAACTTAAATTAAATTAAATTAAATGAACATTTAATTAGTATATTAAAACATTGAAAGCAGCAAAACCAAGCGCCAATCTCTTCTAACGTGTAGCTATTCTTCCAAAGTTTGGGGAAATAATGGAAGGCTAAAAGGGTCGAGGCCTCCTGAACATCAGTGGGTAGAGAGGGTTCCACAGGGCAGGGGCTGCCACAGAAAAGGCACCACACCTCTCAGCTCCCATCAGATGATAATTTTTAGGGGAAGGAATGTAGAAACGTTGCCCATCTTAATCTGACTTGGTAAAGTGGGTAGATGTCCTTAGAGAAAGACTGTCCTGCAGGTAGCCATTTAAGTCTTTAAAGGTCATGACCAACCGCCAAGAAACTGGAAACCAGTGCCACTCATGTGACAGAGATGTTACATGGGCAAACATAGAGGGGCCCCCATTACTATGCGCACTGCTGCATTTCTGGACCAGGTGAAGTTTCTGGATGGTCTTCAAAGGTAGTCCCATCATATAGAGCACACTGCAGTAATCCAGAGGAGGTGACCAAGGCATGAGTAACCATGAGCAACAGGAATTTGCATTCTTCTTCCCTAGATTCCTAGATCTCTTGCCTCCACTCCTTGCACTAGTGTTCCCAGTCTGACCCCGGAGAGTGCCTCGCAGGAGGAGCTCATGATTTCCTTGGTCACCAATCTGGCATCATTGACATCTCGGACCTCCATGACGGTTATCATTGTTGGTGGTCTGGTGAGTACCATGGCCATTTCTGCCTTAGTGGAGGGGAGGAAAAAGCATATCCTGTCTTATACCAGCCCCTTCTGCTCAAACAGCTTCTCTTAACCCAGCTGGATCAAGATCTACTGATCTTTCCAGGTCTCAGCCTGTCCCATCTTTTCCAAAACTTATTTCATATAGTGTATCTTGTATTAGGTGAATAGCAAGGTGAACTCTTAGTTGTAGTGGCATGAAACTGTTTTGCTATATAGAAAAATCAGATTATATGGGTTATAGGAGTCATATCTCACCAAAAGATTTCTTTTTTCTCTCTAGCCATGCTGTTGAGAGCAGACTCACCGCTCTTAATAGTTGAGACTTGGGCTTGCAAATTCACTCTCCTCGATACCCATAGATCCTTTTTTAACAGAAGACAGGAAGTGTTGTGGTCCGCCAGCCGCCAGCAGAGCTGGCGGCAGACTCAGACAGTGAGGAAGTTAGGGAGGATCTTGGGGACAGTCCTGGAGTCAGGGGAAGGCTCTAATGGGTGCTCTGCATCGGAGGCAGAGATGGGGCCAGGGCCATCCGACAGTTACAAGCTGCCTTCAGAGTCGGAGATCAGTGGGGAAGAACAACAGCTGGAGCCTGTTCCAGATGCGCGAATGTGCAGAGCTGTCAGGAGAAGGGAACAACTAAGAAGCAGGGGTCGACTCGGAAGTAAAGGCACAAATGAACACTAAATGGCCCCTTCCATAGGGAATAAATAGGAGCAAAAGGGGAGTAGTGTTTGTAGGAGACAATTAGTTCACTCATTATTGTGGAGATTTGCTTATCTGAGTTTGTCTACAAAAACTCCTTGCCAAGTATTTTGACTGGAAACTCAGCCTGGCAACTATCCAAGGACTGATAAGGTCTGTTTTTGCAATAAAACCTTGAAAGTTTTACTGCTGGGACTTTTCTGGATGTGAAGAATCTACAATAATCAAATAAAAAGGGGCTTTTCAGGACCAAAAAAGCCTGTTTTGTGATTCTGTTAAGCCTGGGTCAGAACAGGAAGCTCTCAAATTAAGTAGTCAGGCTACATAAAACGAGCAGACTTCACACCTATTTAAAGAGAACTTCCCTGCTTAAAAGATGCACATGAAAAAGTGGAGAGTTCCTCTAGCAGTTACAAAAAAATAAAAGACCTCTATCTTCTTGCTGTGAGAGGCTCTACCTCTACCCTCTACCTCCAAACTGCCACTCCTTCACTGCCTAACACTTTTTTTTTATGTAAAAGTATCATAGTGAATGGTTTTCTTCTTCCCTGTGTGGTTCTGTTATACAACACTGCCGTTGTTTCAATCTCAAATTGTTAATAACACAATCGTTTGCAGAATTCAGAATTTCATGACGGATATAATCTTAGAAAGTAGCCATTCTTTTTTTTTTTTTTAAGAAAAGAAAGTAGCAAACCTTCAGATTAAAACCAGAAAAAAAATTACTTTAGTAAGCCCAACATCTGTCAAACTTGTGAAACATAGCTTTGCATTCAAAGAAAAAAAGCCAGATGTCAGTGTTCCAAGTAACATCCCCACTGTAATCATAACTCTCGGAATCCAGTATTCCTCAGAATGAGATTTTATTGAAGACATCATATTGGCACATCTGGAGAAAACCCAAGTCTGAATTCTTGCATTTTCTCCACCCAAAGTAAATCATCACATGCCACCCTCTTCTTCAATCCAAGTTGGGTAGCATCAAAGGGTCACCTTCTGATCCTCCCTCTGCAGGTGCAGACCAGACATCCTTGATTCCCACAGGAAAGAATGCTGTAGTGATAAGACTCCCAGCTAACTATCTAAGTCTTACTCCCATATACATTTTCTAACAATTGGTGTGGCAAACCCGAAATAGAAACTAACTAAATTCAAAGAGAATTAAGAAGAGAAAAAACAAATTTGCAAAGAGTCCTTTTAGGCTTGACACCAGAAACTGAAAAGTTAGTTTCTCTTTTCCCACCCAAGGCAAGATTTTCTAGCAAAGGTTCACATTTTCCAATTGGAACGGGTTTTTGATCAAGTGGTTTCTCTTCCAGGTTTGGAGAATGGTGGGCTGGAAGGTCATTTCTCTTTCACTGAGTATGTACGGGTTGTTGTATCTTTATGAGAGGCTTACTTGGACCGCGAAAGCCAAAGAGCGGGCTTTCAAGCAGCAGTTTGTCAACTATGCTACCGAAAAGCTGCAACAGATCATCAACCTCACCAGCGCCAACTGTAGCCATCAGGTGCAACAGTACGTCTGACCTGTTTTTGTTATTGGGTTTTCCCTCTCCCCTCTGGTAGTCATACGGTATTATCCCTGGGCTGCTGATGCATTGGGCGCTGCCATTTTTCCTCTCCTAGGGAGATGGCCACCACGTTTGCTCGCCTCTGCCAGCAGGTTGATATCACGGAAACCAAACTGGAGAAGGAGATTGAACGATTGTCTCAAAAAATTACTCAGCTAGAAAAAATCCAGAACACCTCAAAGCATCTACGGTGAGTAAATCCAGGAGTGTCAGCGCCTTGGATGAAAGATCAGGAATATTTGAATATCAGACGAGCACATTCACTTAGTTTCCTCTCTCTCTCTCTCTCTCTCTCTCCTTTATCATCTATCTACAGTGTCTATCTATCTGTCGCTATATCTCTACAGTATCTATCTTCAGTATCTAACTATCTATATCAGGGTGTCAAACTCAGAGCCCGGAGGCCAGATGCGGCCTGCTGGGTACTTAAATCTGACCCATGGGACCGCCCTGGAAACAGCGAAGGACCGGCCTGCGGTGCTTGTATGAACAAAAATGGGCTCCCAAGCTCAGCAGAGCACTCGGGCCATCACAGGTGCCATGCCCATCACATGCCCACTCTGGCCCCCTGAGGTCAAACAATCCTGATGTGGCCCTCAAATTGAGTATGACACCCCTGATCTATATCATTTATCTACCTAATTTATCATCTGGAAACTGCAAGTGAATGTGCTCATTGTCTACTGTAACAATACCCAATTTGTTCGTTCATTTGTTCGTTCATTCATTCGTGAGTGTGAATTTTTTTATTATTATTATTAGCATATGGCATTGTTATAGTAACCAGGAGAGCAGTTCTATTGCAGAGTAGTACTTTGGCTTGCCAAGGTATCAGCCCTGTTATAGGATACACTTGCACACTTCCCATGGTGCATCACAGGAAGATGAGCTGGCTTTGCTCCAGAAAGATGAGTGGCTCTACCTGCAGCATCACCCAAGGCCCCCTTCCTTTCCTGGAGGCAACTGGGAAGGTTCAGAGCCCTCAAGAATTTGACTACCTGGCACAGAGCACCAACTTATCTCCCTGCCAAAGTGGTACCTATCTATCTACTGGCACAGAACTGCAAGGTGGGCAGAAGCTGAGGCAGGTTCACCCTGCCATGCAAAACTAGGACTCGAACCTCCGGAGTGGAGACCCTCTCCACCATTAAGCCATTAAGCCACTGCACCTTTTAGTTATGCGAATGAATGGGTGTCTGTCTAATTTAGATTCATTTAGAGAGATACTTTGAATTTAAATTACTTTTTTTATTTCAAACAGTAATTTACCAGTTTTTCTCAAACTGACTTGAGTATTGCTAATGTTGGAGGTACCTGGAGGACTAATTATTTTCCCTTTTTTGTTTTGTAGGAAGAAAGCTGTTTATCTTGAAGATGGATTTGACTGTTTTTCAAAGGATTTTCTCCAGAAAAAGAAGAGTGGAATTTAAAAAAGATTAGCACCGTTTCCCTCACAGGGATTTAATCACATGAATTTGTCCTGCTGCTTTGACTACTCAGTTTTTCCATTTGCCACCTGGCCGTTCCGATACTTAGGCTATGAATTGCGCCCAAGAACTCAGGAAGGAAGCAGTTATTTACTATTGATTGAATCATTTTGCAACTTTTCATAAGATGAACTAATTTGTATCTACTGTAGCATATGAAATTTATTTGAAAATGTAAAAAGAAAAGTCTATAAAATAAACAAAGAGACCCGTACCATTTTGTACAAATGTTTATACGAAGAGTCAGCTCCTCTTTCTGGCATCCAAGACAAATCTTTGTTCACCCCAGTCCTATTATCATATTGTTAACTGCTATTCTCTGGGGAGTTAAAATCCACAGGTCTTAAAATTTCCCACGGTTGGACACCCCTGTTGTAATCCTTGTTTCTATTTAAGACATTTTGATTTTCTTTATAAACGCATACTCTACAATTGAGTATGGCTGGTTCAAGAGTTATAGAACATGCCTCGGAGTCCCAGCAGGGGGCAGCATGAATTTAGTCTGATCTATTCTGCAGAAGCAAAGGGTTATCGGCTTTGTGGGTGGACAGGAAGTTCAAGACTACAAGTTGCACTGAAAAATTGAAAAACATCCTAGAAAGTGGCCTAGAAAACTACTTCCATATTGTGGCCAAGAAAATGTGTGTGGGTCCATCTGGTCACCAGTTCAACCCATGGGAGGTGTTTATTGCTAAATTATGACCAAAGAGTGATAAATGGAGTAATGGCTGTAAATAAAGTTATAATATCTAGAGTGGCAATCTGGAATGTACATGGCTGCATTGCTGCAGCGATGCCTGGCAATGAACAGTAAAACCAGGTTCATTCCTTATACACACATTAAAAGTTCAAAAAATTCTCTAAAATAAGGAAAAGGCACAAACAACTCTCAGTGACACGTTATCTACCTTCCCCTAATATATGTGGTTAAAACTAGGAACCTGCTTTTGTATACTGGCTCTGATCCACTATTTTAATACTTTTAAGGCAGTGTTTTTCAAACCATCGCAATTTTAAGATTACTGGACTTCAACTCCCAGAATACTCCAGACAGCAATGCTGGCTGAGGTAGTCTGGGAGTTGAAGTTCCACACATCTTAAAATAGTCAAGTTTGGGGAACACTGTTTTAAGGGCAATCTGTTTTTATGAGGAACGTCTAAAACTAATATCCATGTGTGGGAATTATAATCAGGGTTATTTTATATGAATTGTTGCTTCAATACAATGTGGGGGGTGGGTGGGGTGTATACACCAAAAATGTTAACTGTATCAAAACAATTGTATTTTGATGACTGCAATAGGCTCTGTATGGGGCTGCCCTAGAAGTGCATTTGGAAACTTCAGCTGGTGCAGAATGTGATTCTGCAGATAGTAAACAATAGCAAGTATACTGTTCTGACCCAGGCTTAACAGAATCATGAAACAGGCTTTTGGTCCCGAAAAAAACTCTTTTAATTTGGTTACTATGAATTCTTATTCGCATCCAGAAAAGTCCCAGCAGTAAAACTTTCAAGGTTTTATTGCAAAAACGCACCTTATCAATCCTTGGATAATTGCCAGGCTGTTTCCAGTCGAAATACTTGGCAAGGAGTTTCTATACGGCAGGACGTCAGATAAATCTTCCCAATAATAAGCAAACTATCACCTACAAACACCACTACCCTTTTGCTCCTATTTATTCCCTATGGGAGGGGCCATTTAGTATCCACTTGTGCCTTTACTTCCAAGTCAACCTCTCCTCCTTAGTTGTTCCCTTCTCCTGACAGCTCTGTGCATGTGCGCATCGGAAACAGGCTCCAGCTGTTCTTCCCCACTGATCTCTGACTCTGAAGGCAGCTGATAACTGTCGGATGGCCCCGGCCCCATCTCTGCCTTTGACATAGAGCACCCATCAGAGCCTTCCCCCAACTACAGGATTGGCCCAAGGTCCTCCCCAACTTCCTGTCAAGTGTACTGGCGGGCCACAACATATACCACCATCACTATGTGAGCTGCGTTGGCTACCAGTACGCTTCCAGGTGCAACTTAAGGTGCTGTCACTTTTAAAACCTTAAATGACTTGGGACAGGTTGACAACCATTTTCCAATTCGATCCAGCAAATTGGTCATTCTGGAGATCCCTTTAGCTAGAACATCAGCTGGCAGGAACTAGGCCTTGTTTACTGAAACAGCCCGTTTTGTAGAATGCGTGCCCTTCTCAGATTAGAATGGCCACAGTCATGTTGGGTCCTTCATTAGACTTTAAAAACTTGGCTATATTTTTGGGCCCGGGCTCAGAATTTGTTAAGGACTCCATTTCTTGGCATTATTGTTAGTTGGTTAACTATCTCAGCCGCTGTATTTATTCTTTGGATGCTTTTAACTGTTTTATAGTTTTCAAATGGTAAACCGCCAAAGTCACTTGGCTGAAATGGGAGGCTATAGAAAGTCAATAAATATGTAAATCTCGAGTCCCAAACCCTTGTGTGAAATGGCTATTTACAGAATACAGCCTGAGGCATATTGCATTAAAGTTCTTTTTGTTAACTTCTTAGCTTCCTTCTATTGCCAGAAATAAGATAACTGGGTTAGATTTAGAAGAGGGAAGCACAAATCACAAAACCATTTAAAGATAAAAAGTGAACCACACCCAAATCCAGTGAGACCATCTCAGTTCTTTCATAAGGCAGGAGGAGGAAACAAGGGGGAAGATAAGGATTAATGAAGGAGAATATTTGGAGTTCAGGGCTGAAATGTGGCATCCTTGGTGCTGAGCTTCCTTGTTTCATTGCCCTAACTAGGTAAGCATCATCAGTGCTATAGTCTGATGTCTTGCCTATCTGTGTGGGTGGAGATAAAAGATTGCCTTCTGTTTCAATTGTCTCCTGAAATTCGATTTAAAAAATAAAGAGAAATTCCACCAGTGCAAAATCAGTGGATATACCCTGATCGGCAGGGCATATGTAGTTCATTCCTTCTTCCTCTCTTTTCAAGAATTCATTTTTGTTCTGTGTCAAAATGCAGTGATGAGTTTAATACAAACATATCCATTTATTTTAAGTGACCTAAATAATTCAAAAGGAATGGCTGTTGAACAGCAATGCCCCATGTTTGGACCGTTCTGAATGAACAGGATTCATAAAGGAGAATTACAAAGGGTAATCCTTTAAAACCGTGATATCCTTGAAAAGACTTTTTATTTTTTTGCTCTTGTTTTCTAGCATGGACTAAATTCCAGGTTCTTTGAGAGAGATAAAACTGGCAGGACTTGCAAACAGGCAAACAAGAAATCAACTGAACAGGAGAGAGAGAGAAAAAACCTAGTTAAAAGCACTTGTTTATTGATTACAATGTTAAAGTCAGGCAACATTTTCCACCGAGACACTGTACAATTACAAAGATTCATTAGGGGAAGAACTATAAACAATTCATAGCAAGTGTTATCTGGTTTCCGCACCCCCACCCTATCCCGCATTAGCACTAAAGGGGGGAAAAAATGGCACAAATCTCTGGGTTTTTTTGTTTGTTTGATCAATTAGGTTGAATAAAAGGATTTGAAGATGTTCTGAACATACAAGCCAAGAGAGGCAAGTGCAGAATTCACTTGGTACCTGGACATATTTTGGAAGGTTTTTTTTTTTTTCTTCGAGAGAAGACGGTAACAAAGTGATGGTTAAAAATAACCCTAACTTCACGCTTCCTGGAATAAACTGTTAACAGCAAAAGCGCAAGACTGTTCATTTATGAAAACAAGTCGGACACAACTCCTTTGGAGAAGGAGGAGGAAGAAGAGGCCGGGATTGGACACAGAGATGTGCTGCAGCCAGAAGGAAACAAAGAGAGCACCATTGTGTTGTAAAAATAAAGGCCTGAAATACCTTAAGGAATCCCATATTATTTAAAACCAAAGAAAGTCAGGCACATTTTTTTTCCAAAAAGAAAATCTTATTTATTAATCATTTAGTTAACACTGTGAACAGACTCACCAGAACACCACTAAGCATTTAACAGTCTTGCATGTATTTTACACAATATCTTTATTTCGACAAAAAAGGAAAAGGGGGGGCGGGGGGGGAGGAGAAAAAAAAAAAAAGACTTGCAATGCCTCAAATATGGAAGTAGTCCAAGTAGCACGAGAGCCTAATTAAAAAAAAAAAAAAAAAGGGACAGGAGGGTACGAGGAGGCATGGTTCCCCCCCCTCACCCAACAAGTTCCTGTGTCTGAATGTGATGGTTTCATCCACATCTGGAGGGAGGGAAGGTTATTTTCCCTTCCAGCTGTAGCAAAGGCTACTCGGGTCCCACTCTTCCACCCACCCACCCACCCCCAAAATAATGCTCAAATAATGCTTCTTACTGCAGTAAGAAGGGAGGGGGGGGGCAAGGAGGAAGTCAGAAAAGTTACGAGAATATCCAACAGCTCAGTTATTCATGCAGGACTTAAGAATTCTAGCTACAAGGGGGAATTGGTTATATACAGATTGGGTCAGGTAAGGAGCCCTATTGCAGAGGGGGGAGGCACGATGTGACCTGGCTTGGCTCACTCTCGCATAAAGCCTACAGCGTGGATGTCCAACCGTGGCAACTTTTAAGACCTGTGGACTTCAACTCCCATAGCTGGCTGGGGAATTCTGGGAGTTGAAGTCCACAGGTCTTAAAAGTTGCCACGGTTGGGACACCCCTGGCCTACACTGCTTCCTGAATCACCAATAGGACGCTTGGAAACTCCGCTTCTTAAATTAACTGTACAATTTGTCTTCTCTGTTCTAAGGTGGTGCTACGTCAAGCGGCGATACTTACAGCCGTTCAATCCTGACGGGTAAACAACGGCGAGTTCCTTAAATCCTAAAGCATAGTCAGTCAGCACCAGAGACAAAACCCTTGCAGGAGGCAGGAAAAATAGAGAAGGAACAGCAGGAATCAAAACCCTCCAGGGTATTGGGTTTTTTTTTTTGCTCTCTCTCTCTCTCTACCTTGGCAAATTGAAGCTCGGTGGACTTCCAACTCCCAGAATTCTCCGCACTGGGCAATGGCCGGTTGTGGAATTCTGGGAGTTGGACTCCGTATTATGCCTGGAAATCCTCAAGGTTGGGAAACCCTGCACTGTAGGGACAGGAATGGGCAGCCTATCGAGACCAGAAGAGGCAGGACCAAAGATTTCTGAACTTTGCAAAGGCTTCAAACAACCACAGCATCAAACCAAGGTTGATTTTCCCCATTTAGAAGGAGAGTTAAGGTGGAGTTAAAGTACCTTAAGGCTTTGGTACTTTTGTTCCTTAAACCCTTCTGGCCAAAAAAAAAAAAAAAATCTGAAATTTGAGCCCTACTTCCTCCACAAATGTAACACCAGCTGTAAATCCTCCAACTCCGTGGAAGGGCAGGAAGAGAACTTGCATCTCCAGACCCCACAAGGCTGCCCAATCCCCACAGCAGAACATCCATTCAAACACTGTTTCATTTTATGCATTCCAGGCAAAGGTACTTTTTGGCAAATCGTATTGGGAAATCAGTTAATGCCTACAATTTACACTAAGGACTCTGCGATACCTCCAGCCACATGTTTATGCAAGCTGCTCTGCTTTCTAGAGAAATTATTCCCAAAATCCAGTATGTGGTTACAAACTATTCCTGATGAAGTAGGATAACCAAAACACTAAAGCAGGGATGGTCAACCTTGGCAGCTGTAAGACCTGTAGACATCAATTCCCTAAATTCTCCAGCCAGCATGGATGGCTGGGGAATCTGGGAACTGAAGTCCACAGGTCTTAAAGTTACCAAGGTCAGACACCCCTGTACTAAAGTAATATAACTGAGACTGTATGGTGGCTCCCAGCTTCTTTGGCAAACTGAACAATTCACTGCTGTGAATATTTTTGTGCTGGGCATTTTTCTCCTAAAAGGGCAATTTTTTCGTCCTCATGCAAGGCTATCTTAAGGTCCTTACGAAATATATATTGAATACCAATGAGACAAGGAGTGGACTAAAGGTCAGGTGATCATAGAATGAAGAGCTGTATTACAACAGTAAAAAAAAAAATTAATAAATCCCTCAGGGTGAAATCACATAAGTATCAGATGCGAAAAGAATGAACCATATGAAAGATAGTAAAAATTGCATGTGAATTAGCATGTATATTTTTTTGAAAGAACACATCTCTCTGGATGTCAATAGAGGATTCATGGACTGTTAAAGAGTTCCTACATCCAAAATGTTTGGCACATGCTTTGGCATTTTCGCCACCAGCAAAAAAAAAAAAAAAAAAAAAAAAAAAAGCCAGAATATAGGATTAAAAAAAAATGGTCAAACTTGAGAAAACAAATGGCACTGCAACAAAATATGTTTGGAAATATTAAGAACTACCAACCTATGTTCAGACTATGGAGATTTTAGGGGACATAGAACACTGGATCTTTCCTCTACCATCAAATCAGACTATTAATAATAGAACTGAATCTACTTTTCAGGCCAATCCATGAATAATTTGGAAGAATCAAATCCACTTCATACCTGCTACAAGTACAGACAGCAAGATAAACTAATTTTGAGGGGTTTTCTAAAGCACGTTTTCAGCTACCCATTTGTATATTTATGAGAACAGGAACAATTCCTATGGCCGATTATTAGATGATCTCCGCACAAAAAAAAAAAATTTTTTTTTAAAAAGCCAAAAGCAGGATCCTACAATACTTGCTGTTCCGGAGAGACTGAAGTCATGGGGAGTCATGGGAAATCTTTCCAAATGGGATCTGTTTTAAGGAAGGAGGAAGACTGGGGAAGGCAATGTTTCCCCGAGACTTAACAAACACAAAAACTTAAAAAGGCAGCTCAGTTCTCTGGAATGTCGAGGGTGAACGCACCCAGTCGGTTGGCACAGCAGCTATTAAAATGAGCATTCTGCACTTCTTGTAGTGGGTGACGGGTTGAAGTTTCAAATAGCTCATTAAAAAAATGATGTGACATATACCAGGGTAGTCTTTCTCAACCTTGGCAAATTTTAAGATGTATGGACTTCAACTCCCAAAACCTTGCTGGCTGGGGGATTCTGGGAATTGAAGTCCACACATCTTAAAAGTTGCCAAGGTTGAAAAACACTGTGCTAGAGTTTTAAAGAGGTAATACTAATGCAGTATTAAAAGAGTCTTCATGCAAGTGAATGCAGATTTCAAGAGAAACACTGTGTTGGAATCTTAAAAGAGGCAATAATAACTTCCCCGTGTATGTAAGACTCATACAAGAGAAAACTTTTCTACCTGGAATATATAAAGTGGAATTATAATGTGTGGCTGCACTCAGAAGATGCCCCACGTACATTTGGAGTGATGCAGTTTGAAGAGGGCTCAGGTTCCCTTGCTAGAAATTGGAAGCAGCCCCACAGTCAGTCTTAAACTAGGCAATAACTTTACAGAAGATGAGAAATGTCTCAATTACAATTATTAAGTCCCCAGAAAAATACATCCATCAAACACTGTCTCAAGCAAATACATATCCTTCTATTTCCTGACCCTCATCTCATTAGAGGCTGTTAGAAGGAAGCTCAAAATCTAAATCCTTAAACATTTCAGTTCTTATGTTATGCATCTGATCAACTCCGTGGTGATCAGAGCTCCTTGGCTTCTAATGGATTATCTGGGATCTACTGCCATTAAGGGGAAAAAGTCATTGAGGAAGAAAGGGGCAAAGTGTCACGAGTCATCAAGGGATTTCCTTTTTTGTTTGTTTGTTTTATACAGACACTCTGTTATAAAATTTCACAAACAGCTCATTAACTTCACACTTTATCTACAGTAAATTCACGAAGAGGGAAAAAATTATAACAGCAGACCAGCTGATCCACTGTAGAACTCAGAAGATACACCTCAGGTTAAACGCAGAGCTATATAAATGCAGTTTCTTTAAAAAAAAAAAAAGCAAACATTGTTCCTTTACTTACAGACAAAATGTTACATGATTGGTTGCTATGTGTATATTCAATTATGTACAAAAAGGTACAGAATTAGCAGGACTGGGGTACAAGCAGAATTCCCTTCAGGGCAAATGTAGCCAAACAAAATGCTAACCGACTGCCTTTATTTTTATTTAGCTTTGCTCACCACAAACAGGTGTGCTGCCCTCTCTCTTTTTCCTTGAAAGAAAAGTCACTGATTCCTCCCATCTACCACTTCTTCATTCTTTCTGTGTGTGTTTGTTTTTAATTTCATTTACAGAAAGCCTACTTATGCAATAATCAGCAAGTAGAAAAACTTCACCTGTAAATACAAAGTAGAAATGTTATTTCACAGCAAGAGGCTGCAGCATTGCTCTCTCCAGATCTCAATGGAGAAGGTGTGCGTGTCTATTGGTGGAGGGGGTTGGTGGTCAAACGCCACGTTAATTCCAGATTCTGAGAAAACTGTCCCAAGATCCTGTAGCTACAGCCATGCCATCATCAGTCACTCCTAAGCAGCTGACTCGGTTGTCGTGACCAGCAAGAACACCTGAAGGGTCAAAGAGCACAGTAATTAAACAAATGGCCCTTAAATGCCCCATTCACAATTCCCATGTTCTTCAATATGTTTATATGTGTTTTCAGAAATAAGTTTTCATGCAAAATGACTTAACCACAAGATTGAAGTACCAAAAAAAAAAAAAAATACATAGGAACAGTTGATTTCAGTTGTGAAAATTGTGATAAGAGTGAAACACTTGTGCAAATGTGTAAATGTTTTTCTGTAAAAAGCGTAAACGTTTCCCCTGTCCAGACAGGTCCGACTCTAGGGAACGGTGCTCATATGACCTAGTCCAGGGGTGGGCAATTGTGGCTCTTTTATGACCTGTGGACTTCAAACCCCAGAATCCCTGGGCAAGGCAACATGAATAAAATGGAGGAAACATTGTGAGGTGTAAAGGGTTCCTCACACTTACGCCTCACAATGTTTCCTCCATTTTATTTAGGTTGCCTTGCCCAAGGATTCTGGGAGTTGAAGTCCACAGGTCATAAAAAGAGCTATAGTTACTCACCCCTGGTTTAACACTTACACCTCAAAACATTTCCTCCATTTTGTTTAGGTTGCCTTGCCCAGGGATTCTGGGATTTGAAGTCCACAAGTCATAAAAGAGCCACAATTTCCCACCCCTGACCTAGTCTATATGCCGAGGTGCAGGGAACACTGTTACCTTCCCACTGAAGTGGTACCTATTTATCTACTTGATTTTGCATGCTTTCAAACTGCTAGGTGGCCAGGAGCCAGGGGAAGAAATAGGAGCTCACCCCGCCGCATTGAGCTCAGATATTGAACCTGGACTGTCAGCTTTTCAGCTGACAAGCTCAGCACTTTAACCACTGAACCATTGTGTTCCCCTCCTTTTAAAAACAGAACAGAACAGAACAAAATCCAGCACTAAAGATAAAAGATGCACAATTGAAAGAGACTTCCGGAGATGAAGAGCCACGACTAGATAACTTCTGAAGCATATTTGATCAATCCAGCTACACATAGCTTTTCAGGAAAATGGCTAACAGTTAAGGCTTTGAGATAAAAAAACAATGAATTTGTATGCCGAATAACTGGCATTCCATGGAACAGTCACAATGGAAAGGTTAATGCACTTAAATCTTCTGGCTCCTATTTACCTATTAGCTTTAACTCACCTGCACGTTCGCCCTTCAGAGTATCCCAAACATTGCAGTTGAAATCGTCGTAGCCCGCCAAAAAGAGACGTCCGCTCTTTGAGAAAGCTACAGAAGTGATCCCGCAGATGATGTTGTCATGAGAATATAACATGAGCTCCTGGTCTGCACGAAGATCAAAGAGTCGGCAGGTAGCATCATCTGAACCAGTGGCAAAGGCGTGTCCGCTTGGGAAGAACTGGGAAATGCAACAAGAATATGAAAAATGCAGACAGAGGAGTGGGGGGGGGGTCGCGGGAGAGAAAAAAGCAGGGAGAGGGAAAGAGGTTGGCTCTGGAATTATATGCTAACATTCAAAGTTTACTTACTATTAAACTCTCTGTGCTCAAAATAAGATTAGAACAGCATTTTGCACGATACTTGTCGCTTTACATTTGCCTGAATTCTTAATATACTTAAAACATTTGCCAAGTTCTTTATCCTTCATCGGCAAAACAAGAGAGTTCTCTCAAATAACAGAACAATTAGCCATCTTAAACAGGGGTTTCCCAATCTTGGCCACTCGAAGCCGTGTGGACTTCAACTCCCAGAATGCCCAGCCAGAAAGGAATTCTGAGTGCTGAAGTCCGCACAGCTTCAAGTGGTCAAAGTTGAGAAACGCTGCTCTGAAACTTTAAAGAGATTGCGCGGATGACGCACGATTTGAGTTCTGCATCCAGAGACTGGCAGCCCGAGAAATTGCACACACTTGTACGCTAACCTTTCTGCCCAACTAACTAAGAAACCCTTGGCCTATGAAAAGCTGGCTTCCCCAGGTGAAAGTGATGAAAAAAATTTGCACACGTCTGGATACACTGATAGAAAACCCCAAACCATCTAGCAGATGCCGAGGAGAACTAGCTAGCGCATACGAAGAAGCATTCCTAGTCTCACATATTCACGAGCGCAACAAGTCACTTACACAAACTGCATTAATGTCAGATACGTGTCCCATGAACGACTGCCTGCACATCCCATCTCGGATGTCCCAGAGCTTGGAGGAGGCATCGCAGGCACCCGAAACAAAAGTGCTCATATCTGGGCTTAGAGAGAGACTCATGACATCGCCAGTATGCCCAGTAAAAGCAGTCGTCTGTTGGCCCGTCTCGATATCCCACAGAGCACTGCAAGTGAAGTTAAAAGCATTTGAATTCTGCACGAGTCAAAGAGGGATGGGAAAATATTTATAGACCACTCACACCCTGGACATAAATTGTTTCAACTCCTACCCTCAAAATGATGCTATAGGGCACTGCACACCAGAATAACTAGACACAAGAACAATTTTTTCCCAAATGCCATCATTCTGCTAAGCAAATAATCCCCTCAACATTGTCAAACTACCTACCAAGTTGGCATTACTATTATTCTTCTCATCATTCCATCACCCATCCCCTCCCACTATAACTATAACTTGTTGCTTGTATCCTTATGATTTATACTGATTACTGTTTCCTAGTATGATTTGATTGCTTATTTGTACCCCGTGACTATCATTAAGTGTTGTATCTTATGATTCTTGACAAATGTACCTTTCTTTTTATATACACTGAGAGCATATGCACCAAAGACAAATTCCTTGGGTGTCCAACCACACTTGGCCAATAAAGAATTCTACCTACCTATCTACCTACCTATCCAGAAGCTCAAATAATTAGCTAGGGGAGCTCATTAAAAAAAAAAGGTCCCAGGATACTCACCAGGTAGTGTCTCCAGAGCTCGTAACTATTTGGTTATCGTCTAGAAAGCGACAGCAGGACAAGTACCCTGAAAAGAGAAGAGTAACAAAATAGCTGTTTCAAACTGCAACTCAAATTAAGTCCAGAATTCTGCTTCTCTCTAGCCTTTATTAAAAATATTTTTAATATAGTACTGAATATTATAAATGTCTAAAGTCAGAGGAACAAGTTCCAAGATCTGGGAAAAGCTGAGTCAGTGAACAGATTGGAAATGGGATCTCCCGGTGGCATCTAACTCAAATAAGCAAATAAAAATAGAATAACATAGTAAAATAAGAATATATACATATAAAATCAAACATAAAGATATATTAAAATATTAAACGTTAAAATACAATATATAAAATAATAAATAGCTAGCTGCCAGCCACAAATGTCTGTAACATTTACTATAAAGTTAATTTGCTGGGTGCTTAATAATAGACATTTTACAATTGTTTGGACAGGGCATAAAAAAGCAGCAAATGCCGTATGTGCAAATATTGGGGTAAGAAGAGAAAGTGTTAAGTATGTTCTAGTTTCATTACAAATAGTCCAAGAAACAAAAAGAGAAAGGCAGCTGACCGGTATGGCCGGGGAGTTCTCTGCTCACTCGTACATTTCCCTCCCTCGTCTTCAGATTGTAGATAGAACAGATGTTGTCTAATCCACCACAAGCGACATAATTGCCAGATGGTGCATACGCACAGGTCATTACCCAGGAAGACCGCAAAGGAATAGCATGCATCTTTAAAGATAAAATGAAGAAGAGGGGGGAGGGAGAGAGAAAGCATCATGAGGAATTGTGCGCTTCGAAAACCAGATGCAAAAAAATTGGTGCGGACGATGAACTGATGCTATGGGATCGCGCAGGGAGCAGCAGATGCAACTTAGTTATGACAGTCATAGTCATGGGGTTCCATTACGGTCGTAAATCGGGTCCCTCGTTGTTTTTGCAGCAGTTGTTAAGTGAACACTGCAGTTGTTAAGCAAACCAAGTGTTTGCTATCGGCCGGGTGTTGAGATTCCGACTGATGAACCCAAACCAATTCAGCACTCCGAGACTTTCAACTTTCTCAAAGGACCGTTTTATTGAGTACATCATTTCGGCACGGATGAAACTGAAACCAGCTTGAACTATTTCCCACGGGTTTCAGTATAAATAATGGATAATTCCCTCCCTTCGTGGTCACATTGTCTAGTTAGGTGCTCTGGCATCTCCTTGGCAACTCCCCTGTCTCTTCTAGCCAGCACCTGTTGAGATGACCTTGGTTCCCACGGGATGGTCTGTTCTTGTCTGGTCTCACATTCCAGACTACGCCCCCCCACAAATACACACAGACACTGTGTGGCAACCTGAGAAACGGAAAGATGGCTGCAGTAGGCTAGAACCATTTCGAAGTTGACATGGGGATTTGCCAAAAACAAAATAAATGCTTGTCTTTGGCAAAACCATAGTAAAAGGCAGTCACATGATTGCAGGACACTACAAACGCAGGCTGGGTGCCAAGCATCTGAAATGAAGTCACATGACCAGTGGGGTGGTGGTGGGTGGAGGCAGACCATCGAAACCTCGAATCCAGGTCCTACGTACCCTTCACAAGGGAGGATCAGCGTAACTCTGAATGTCGCTAAGTGACTGATTTTAAGTTGAGGAGTATCTGTAATTAACTGAACCTTTGCTCTCAATAATGTAGGGGGAAGCGGCATTACAAAATCAACGCAGAACTTTCCTTCAAAATGTTAAGATTTGCAACCCAGTTTTCAGAAGGAGCAACCCAGTTTTCGAATCTAGCTCCAAGCTATGCAAGTTTAATCCTTTTTGTATACAGGTTGTCACAATGGCATTGAACAAACAGTACAACAGTTTAATGAGTTAAAAATACTGACTGACACTGCAACCAGTTTTAAAGAGGAGAAACCATTCGTTTTGCAAATAGCAAACTCTCCAATGGCAAAATTACCTGGATTTTTTTTTTTTAAATAACATCCAGTGTTTTCTGATATAAGAATAGTGAATTAATCTCATACTATCCCAGACTCTTCAAATGAGTATAAGAAAAAAAAAACCTGGTATTACTGGCTAACCCAGGGGTGGGCAATTACAGCTCCTTCATGACTCGTGGACTTCAACTCCCAGAATTCCTGAGCCAGCCATGTTGGCTCAGGAATTCTGG